>JAMKQA010009188.1:0-36907 GCA_024699735.1 Posidonia australis | reverse complement strand
TCTTCTTTCTTTTTAGCTATATTTTCAGAAACATGATAAGACATGCCTAAAATCCTACGTATAGACTATTTTATTCCATGTTTTATGAAGTTTTTTTTATGATAAACATGCTTGTTCTCTACGCAAAATAATCTACATGCTAGTCTTTGCTTTTGTTTCTAGCATAAAGCTTGCATGAGTTGTCTTCTGTTATCATTTCTTTGCACATAGCTTTGCCACACACCTTTATGTTTTTGCACATAGATATATGCTTATGGTCATCGTTTATATACATTCTGATTGCATTCATCCAGAACATGTCTATGCTTCGGCATTTTGCAAGCTTTCATACATGAACCCATCAACTTGTTTTAATTCTAAATGCATGATTTACATGATGATTTTCAATCGTATGCATCCCCATCATGTTTTCTGTTCTTAGTAATGGCATGAGCCCATCTACATTAGCACGAATTACCCTTTATCTCTGCTGGGGCGGATTCTGGATCAGATTGTAGTTTGATCCAGACTCCCTAGGGCGCATATCTCAGACGCACTAGTCCCGCGCACCACTCTGGCGCACAAAGCAGGCGCGCCAGACTGGCCAGAGATCAGATCACTTGTATTTAGCATCTTTGTTTGCATGGCTTTATCAGAGATTTTGAGTTTGATTCGTTATGATTGGTTCTCTGATGTGTCTTGATAACACCTGCATGCTTTTCAGTCTTATTCGGATTGTTTTCCGTCTGTTTTCTTCATTTCATTATTCAGTTCCAGGCTTAATCTGGTAGGCCGATTGCACCTTACTCCTTTGTGGAGAGCCATGTGCATCGCCCCAGGATCCAGTGGCTTGGCTGAATCATGCATTCTTCATCTAGTTCAAATAAGTAAGACCTTGTGTGAGGCTACTAGCCCTTGAGCTCAAGGTCATTGCATTTGCATTTCTTGCGCTTTTGATGCATGTTTCTTCCAAGTTTTACAGAATGATTCTTCTACATACTTTTCCAGAGTGCATCCCTTGATGTTTTGGATTTGCGCAACCTTCTGTTTTTCCCTCAGCATATTTTACTGGCCCACTTAGACACGTATAAGTGGCGCACCAAACTGACGCACCAGACTGACTCAACCAGGGTCTTGTTAATTGCTCCTTGGTTGCATGTAGGTCTTTGACTAGGGGCATGTTAGTTGCCTTTCTGAGTCAAGAAGATCAAAGGGACAGTACTACTTTTGGGAGCATGCAGATGAGACTCCTCACAAGCATTTCAGGATAAGCCTGTCAGAAGCATATCCGTTACAGCACATGAAACCAGTTGGTGATATGAGCGGCAATAGCCTACAGACCCGTCAGATTTCTTCCACGCAAGCTCAGTCTGCCTGAAGCAAAAATGACATGGAAAATGGGTTTCCAGAATCCAGCTACAATACATAACAAGTGCCATTTTATTTCAACCATGGCAATATTCAACAATGAAGAGGACATGCCCCAAGCCCGCAAGCTCGCAGTCCTCAGCAATCAGTGCACCGATCAATATTTGCAGAACATCAATGCTCAGATGTCACCATGGTTGGATATCCCTGCACGGCATATGGGCTAACAGTTATCCAGTGGGCCCCATCACATATGAGTAGTACAAGTATCTTAAAGCACGGAGTGGCTACTTTGCACTGTTGTCCTCTGCACTTTACAGTCTTCAAGAATGCCAAGAAAAGCACATGCACAAGTCTTCAGGTTCACCAGATGGGAGACTTGCAAAAAAACCCCATTTATACCATAAGGGTGCGACATATCACATTCGAGCAGAAGTTTGCAAGCACCCAGCTGAATATTCAAATAGCAACAACACAGCAATCAAACGTTTGTCATATCACAGCAGCTATATATCAATCAGATATGCCCAGTTGCGGATATGCCCCAACTTTTTGTGAAACCCGCAGCAAAGCCAGCACTCCAGCAAGGAAGATATTGCACATGCATTTCAACAAGAACACTAGGTTCCATATCACAGAGCCAGCAGCGAGCACATTGCAGTTCTGCCCTCTAGATTGCATCCGAACCAATTTCCCACCTAGGGGACAATCCAGGGATTATCGCTTTTGTTTTTCCAGGTTATCGCTCAGGCAGACGAGATCCTTCTATCCCTTTCTTTCCTTGGATTTTCGTGAGTGCGAAATCCTCTTGTTTGACGTTTGATCGGGCGGTCAAGGTCCTGTCCTTTGCTTTCCGTGGATTTTTGCGGGCGCGAAATCCTCTAATTTGACCTTTGACCGGGTAGTCAAGGTCCCTTTCCCTTTTCTTTCTTGGATTTTGCGAGCGCGAAATCCTCTTGTTTGACCTTTGACCGGGTAGTCAAGGTCCTTTTCCCTTGCTTTCCTTGGGTTGTCGCAAGCGCGAAACCCTCTTGTTTGACCTTTGACCGGGCGGTTAAGGTCCTTTTCCCTTACTTTCCTGGGGTTCTCGTGAGTGCGAAATCCTCTTGTTTGACCATTGACCGGGCGGTCAAGGTCCTTTTCCCTTGCTTTCCTGGGGTTCTCGCAAGTGCAAAATCCTATTGTTTGACCTTTGACGGGGCGGTCAAGGTCCTTTTCCCTTGCTTTCCTTAGGTTTTCGCGAGTGTGAAATCCACTTGTTTGACTTTTAACCAGGCGGTCAAGATCCTTTTCCCTTGCTTTCCTAGGGTTTTCGCGAGCGCGAAATCCTCTTGTTTGACCTTTGACCGGGCGGTCAAGATCCTTTTCCCTTGCTTTCTTGGGGCTTTCGCGAGGGTGAAATCCTCTTGACCTTTGATCGGACGGTCAAGGTCCTTTCCTTTGCTTTGCTTGGATTCTCGCAAGTGTGAGGTCCTTTCCCTGGCTTCTGACCGGGCGGTCAGAGTCAACATTAGACCGGGAGGTCGGGGTCATTTCCTTCTTTTCCTCATTCTCGCGGGTGCGAGATCCTTTCCTTGGCTTCTGACTGGGCGGGCAGAGTCAACCTTCGATCGGGCGGTCGAGGTCATTTCCTTCTTTTCCTTTTTTCTCGCAGGCACAAGATCCCTTTCTTTGGCTTTTGATCGGGCAGTCAAAGTCGACCTTCGACTGGGCGGTCGAGGTCATTTTTTTTTCTTTTCCTTGGCTTCTGACCGGGCGGTCAGAGTCGACCTCCGACCAGGTGGTCGAGATCATCTCCTTTCCTTTTGGCTTCTGACCGGGCGGTCGAGGTCATTTCCTTTTCTTTTCCTTGGCTTCTGATTGGGCCGTCAATGTCGTTTACCCCTTCGGATTTCCGCACGTGCGGAATCTAGCTTGCTTGACTTTGATCGGGCTGTCATGGTCGTTTGCCCCTTTGGATTTCCATGGGTGCGGAATCCTTGCTTGACCTTGACCTGACGGTCAAGGTCGTTTGCCCCTTTGGATTTCCGCGAGCATGGAATCTAGCTTGCTTGACTTTGACCGGGTGGTCAATGTCGTTTGCCCCTTTGGATTTCTGCGGGCGTGGAATCTAGCTTGCTTGACTTTGACCAGACGGTCAAGGTCCTTTGCCCCTTTGGATTTCTGCGGGCGCGGAATACAGCTTTCATCTCTTTGACCTGGTGGTCAAATGTCCTTTGCCTTTCCTAGGCTTTCGTGAGATTTGACCGGGTAGTCAAAGTCCTTGGTTTCTTGGATTTCCTTGGGCAGGAAATCCCGTGGCTCGTCCTTTTGACCAGATGGACAGGGTCCTAGCCCCTTTCTCGGATTTCCATGGGCAGGAAATCCCGTGGCTCGACCTTTTGACCAGATGGTCGGGGTCCTAGCCCCTTTCTCGGATTTCTTTGGGCAGGAAATCCTATGGCTCGACATTTTGACTGGATGGTCAAGGTCCTAGCCCCTTTCTCGGATTTCCATGGGCAAATGGTGGGGTCCGAATAGAGTCCATCGGGCAACAAGATTCCCCATTCCCTTTCAAGCAAGCACCAAAGCTTTCCTAATACTGAGGGCCCAACGTAACTAAGTAAGCACAATCCATGCATCTACATCTCCATTACTTCCCCCATTATCACTGTCATGGGATAGGACTTTGCCTAGTCGTTAGCTAGGGGCATGTCAACTACTTGCATGGTTGACTCTAGCAAAACATCTATACCAAGGGCATGTCAGCTACCCGCATGGTTGACTCCAGAGAACATCTGTACCAGGGGCATGTCAGCTACCCTCATGGTCATCTCTAGCAGTAAAACTGTACTAAGGGCATGTCAATTGCCCACATGATTCACCTCCAGCCAAGGGTAATACAATTGCCTTCATGGTTGACTTCAGCAAGGCATCAGCGGCTAGGGGCATGTCAGCTGCCCTCATGGTGTCCTCCAACAAACCACATCTTTGCCAAGGGCGCGTCAGCAACCTCTACTCAGGCCCCAGTAGATGAAGCACCCATAGCCCGGGGCATGTCAACAGTGTTTTGGCAAATGGACATTCGACCAGGTATTTTAGGCCAAGAGATCAGTGCAAGCCAGTAACCCCACACTGAAAGCCAATAGCGGGAATGGATGGAGGCAAATCATCAGGCCTAGATGTGCGCCAGATTGGGACTCTAGAGACCATGGAACTTCCGCATTTACCCCCACATCTGGGAGCCGCGTGGTAGCGGCACGTAGGACATGTGCATTTCTACCAGGGACACCAGTCACCAACTTGGAGCAATGATACCACCTGCATACCCGAGCCAAGGGTTGAACCTGGCAAGTCAAAATAATGTATCCAATCTACAACTTCAAAAGGGTAGATGATTTGGTCGGTCCTAATACTATAGCAGAGTTGCTCAAAGGAGCTAGTCATAGAAGGAGATAAAAGGGCACAAAATGAAAGAGCATAAATTCTTAATTGAGATTTAAGTTTGAGGGTACAATCATTGAAGGAAGTCACAGAAATACACTACATATGCTTGGATTAGCTATTCCTTCCAATCTAGGGCCTTTTTGAACAACTAGCATTTTGAAAGAGAGGAGCGCCAGGGGTCATTTCACTGATTGGCCAATCTACGTGTGTTTGTGCCCTATATGCCTCGGAGTAGCTCGTGCCTCTCACCAAAGTCGGATCACTAGAGCTAACACCAGCCCGTAGCAGACCAGCCAATTCATTAGTCGTGGTGGTTGAATTTTGAGGATACAAGCGGAAGATGGCAGGCATTAGAGATTGTTCAATGGCCTCCTGGTGGAAACCAAACTGGCACAAGACATGAACAGGATGATACTCCACTCCTCTAGTCAGGCGAGGAAGGACAACCACCTGCATGTCTGTGGCGTTGAAGAACACTATGAAAGGCTCTGTGGTTGATGGGATAATCAGCCAAGCTATCTGATCTCTAGATAGTCCCTCCAGCTTCTCGTAGAACTCCTGTACACCAAAAATTGTTTGGGCATGTCCGCTCTGGCAGTAAGCTACAAATGCCAGCCTCCGAGGATGTAGGACCTCGACCCCCATGTGAGCTACCAACCACACCAGTCAAAAAGCATTGAGTCAGTAAACAGAGATGCACCAATCTTAAAAGAATTTGGAGGCTACCTGTAGCAATGCTCCACAATCATAGAAATGGTGGCACCGATGAAAGGCACAATCCAAGCCTTGATAAGTCTCTGCCAGAATCATGGGAGCCAGATCAATCGGTTTGCTAACCACCGCCAAAGCAATCTCAGCCACCTCGATCGCTACAGTCACCTCGATCGCTACAATCATCTAGCCATAGCTAAATATGAGCTCCCCAAGAAAACGAAGGATGAAGATGCGCAACCATAGATCATCGCCCAGTACGGAGTGCCTTATGATCACCTAATCCAAGTAATCCAGGTAGAGCATGGGCTTGAAGCCATCTACACAGATCATGCGCCTCCCGTATTTTGTAGTATTTAGACCAGTTAGTTGGGAAAGGACAGATGCATACTCATCTCAGCGCATGAAGATCGGAGGCCCCAACAGTCTTGACAGGCCACAAATCTGCCTTGTTTCCTCCATGGTGATGGTCAATTCCTCATGACCAAACTAGAACATGTGATGGGCTGGTTTCCAGAATCTGGCCAAGACGCATATGAGATATTGGCTCACCTCAACTTCTCTGATCTTCAAGAGTCACCCAGAGATTCCTCTACACCGCAACCTCTCTCGATCACTATCAGAAAGCATGTCAATCCAGCATCTCAGTACATCCAAGTAGTGGGGTGGAGTAACCATCATCGGGAAACCCTGGAAAATCCACAAGAGCAGCATGTCAAGAGCCGGTGATCTATAGCCCAACCCTCCATTGCCAGATGTCTCACCATGTAGCCCAAGAGGGGAACACCGGTGGTGGAGGAGGAAGGAGCACAGCGGAGCAAAGCTGGAATCGCCAGCGGAAGAGAAGTGGCAAAAGACCGATGGCGGCAAGAGGAGAGAAGTTGACCACGGTAGGGGCTCTAGTGGGGGTGGACTGAAGTAGACGAGCACTCATCGTCTAGTAATTGCCCTCATTTTGAAGGAGGAGGAAGGCCCATGGGGTAGCTGCAGATTGGTGACTCGTGATTGTGTGAGAGGTCACGCGCGTCGTGGTTGCACGGATGACATGCACGTATTGGGCAAGGATATTTGGGCCCTTTGACAGAGGCACTGAGTAGAAGTGTGTGCCACCTGCATGTATTCATCAAGGATTGCTAGTAACTATGCCTTCATTTGGGATGTGCTCAAAAGACACGTGTGTCACATGCGTATATGGCACAGGGCTCATCAGTCGAGCCATTACTATTTAGAACTCACCCAACTAGCGTAAAGGACCCAAGGCCTAGCTACACGCAAAAAACACATTCCAAGGCACACAACGATGATAGGCAATTCAGAAAACATTTATCCAATAAGCAAGGCAATTTAAATGATAGTTCAAGTTACAAAACAAGAGTTTACAGTCAACAATGTTAAGTTACAACACTTACAGAGATACAAAATCAAAATGTGTAAATAATCCCAAGCCTCATCTTCGCTCTCATCTGGGTCCCGCCCCTGGGAGACAAGAGCAGTACGGCGCTCGCCCTTACGTTGGAGCCGCCGAGCAGTCGCCACTGAAGCCATGCGAGCACTGGAGGGGGTAGAAGTAGAGGTGCCTGTCAATTCCACAACGACAAAAGTATCCTCCTTGTGGTCGGGGTCGGCCTCATCACCGCTACTTCCAAGGATGATGACCTCCAGTTGATATCCCTGAAGTAAGAATGTCAGTTCTGAATGATCACAGGAAGTAAATAACTGAAGTAGAACATGAAAAGCACTTACCTCCCCACAAGCTTCTCGTTGGGCCTGTTACATGGATGGATAATGATGTCAGTGTGATCAGGCATGTGTAGTTAGAAATCAAAAGACAGGGGAAGTGAAACATGATAACTTGGCTCGCTGTATCCGAGCATAGAAATCACTCAGCCTGCCCTCGAACGACAGCAATAAACGAACAACTATGTTAGAATAGTCAGAATTGTGGAGTCAGGTTATGCCAATAAGAAACAAACTTTACCTCGGCCTAGTTCTCCAAGAACCACATATCCCGCTGTTGCTCACGGGTTCCTCCTCGAAAAGATATGGCTTACAAGCACGCTCATACCACTCTTGGTACTCATCATAGTTGGCGGGACGAATGATGTACTGGCTCTGATCGACCATGATCTCAGCCACGATGGAGCGAGCCCATACACGTGTAGTGGCCTGAGGCACCATCTTGGCAGGAGGCGGAAGTGAGATGCCGAACACTAGGGTGAACCGATGATGAACCTTGCCAGGTATGTAGAAGGTGGACTTCTTAAAGTAGAAAAATTTCATTTGCTTCTGGCGGTAAGTCTAGGAGGAGTTCAGATGCTCCGAGTCTAGCCTGACGTACAGCTTAAACGGCCTCAGCTCGACCTATATAGGGCAGAACAGAACACAAGTCATTCTAGTGAATCAACAGAAAACGAAGAAAGCAGTAAATAGGCATAGTGTTTGCAAACTCACATCATGTATCGACAACAAGTCCAGCAAATAGCGGTAGGACTCTTAATCGTGCACCACTGTTGTGGTACGGTGGTCTGGCTCACACCATTGTTGGGGAAGCGAAAGAGGTCTAGGGCAGAGGCGAAAGAAGTAATGGCCCTACCTACAATGCTCCATCCACAAATACTGTGAACACAGGAAAGCAAGTCAAAGTCAAAACATGACATATTGCTTAAACAGAAGGAGGCTATACAGAAGCTTACCGTCAGTAGTGGGTAGAGCCCTATGTGGGACCGCTGATGGCTCTTTACGACACTGTCCAAGCCGTAGAGCTTGTAGGTATAACTGGCACCACCCTAGTCATACCAATCCAAGTGATCCAGGTCGGCGAGATACATCAGCCAATCCACCGAGACACAATACCCAAAGGTATCGCAGAATATCAAGGCCATCAACTCCATCAGGAAGTGGAGAAGAATGAACTCCGCCTCCCTTCATCCCCGTGCTAGATTCGGCCAGAAGAATTTCCACTCCCTAATCCTACAATAATGGAGGTAGTGTGCTAATCGAGTCAGTGGGGGCCACTCCTAGCCCAGAAGCTTCAGAACCTTGGCGAACCCCATGGTGGCCTTTCTAACGATGGGTTCCTTCCCAAAGCAGAAGCCTGTCACTAGTGCCTAGTGCTCTGGCAGGATTGTCATCTCACCGAAGGGAAGGTGGAAAGTGTGGGTCTCGTGTCGCCGATTCTCCGTGAGCAGCTAGAACAACTCATAGTGGTCATGGATCGCTTGAAAGCGTAGAAGACTCCCGAACAGGGAGCGGTGCAGCAGAAACTCAGTTAGGAATCCGAGGAGATGCTCGAAGTGCTCCAGCATTGGCGTCCAGAGACATCGCATCACCGGCCTGGTGTCGCCAGCTTGAGGAGCAAGGAACAGTAGGGTCAGAAATCAGATACACTATGTAAATTTGTGCAAACGAAGGATAGGTTACATCAAAAACTTCATGGTTGCAGATGTGCTTTTCATCCAACAACCGACCCTTGAAGTAGTCGGATTCTTGCCAAAGATGAAATTCAGATTAGTAAAATCAAAAGCATTCCTAAAAACGAAAAAAGCGGAGTAGGTGGAGTCTTGATTTCTTACATCCTTGGGGATATTAGGCATCAGCTCCTCTGATTCCCTGGAGCTAGAAGCGGCCCTAAATCGTGAACTAGATCTACAACCCTGAGCTTGTGAACTAGTGGCGACCATGGATCATGAGCTGGTCCCATGGCCCTAGGTCTGTGAGTTGGAGGCGACCCCGCTCACCTGGGTCAACTCAAACTCATACTCAGAATCAGACTGCAAATACAAGATCATGTTTAAATGATCATGTTATCAAAACAAAGCCGTGGTGGACCATCGCACCAAAAGCACAAATAGTCAAAGTAATCAAGGATGGTAAAAGAAAAATTAGAATTTTTATTCAAGGACCCAACATTTAAAATTTTGGGTGAGGTCGGTCCAAACACAAAGTCAATGGCATTCTACGGCGGCTTGCTTCACAATATCAATCACAACAACATGTTTGGTGACTTTTTACAATATTGTTCAAACAAGCATGATGGCACATTTTTTAAGCATGTATGGTGGTTTTTCTACAGTAACTATTCAAGAAAAATAATGGAATGGTAGTTTAGTCAGTTGATTGTCCAAGCAAGTATAACGTTTTTTTCTGTGTATACGTATGGATGAGCATGATGTATTGACCAAGGCCAACCACCAGCCCGTGCCAAATGATTTCCACCACATGGAAAGGAACCCTGGACACCCGACAGTGAAAGAGGAGGAGGTAGCCGTGCACACAGGAAATATAGAAAAAAAGGGGGGGCAAAGCACAAAGCAAACAACCAAGCGTGGAGAAGGGAAAGTGAGAGAGAAGAAGGGGGTATCATACCGTCGCAGCTCCTCCACGCATTGGTGATGCATGCCTATACACATGGAAGCCCACCATGCCTATGCCTACCGCCTGATCACGTCGTCCTGGAGCCTCGCCAATGCCCTTGCTGGAGCCTGCATGAACACGTCCCCTTTGGAGCCCACACCTATGCACGTCTTTGCCCTGCCCCTTGCAATGCCGCTCTGTCGTGCCCCTTGCAACGCCACTCCGCTCATGCCTGAGCTGTGCCAGATACCACGCCACGAGCCCTAGCCGTGCATGGTGGAGGAAGAGGAAGAAGAAGGTGAAGGGACGCAGGGAAGAGGGGAAGGTGAAGGTGAAGGCTCGGGGCGGCGCTACAAATTGGGCAGGTCTCTTCGACTTCGGCATCATAATCTGCAGTGCAACTCTTCCCTTCTATGACTGTAAGATCCCTCGATCGTATGGAGCCACTAAGCAGACGAGATAGCTCGTTAGTCATAGTGTATGAGCCCAAAGGGTATTCTAGGAACCGCACTGGCATTTGCCCTGGACAAAAGAATCCTGTTGATAACTGAATTGTCACATCACACAGGTTGGGTGGTATTCCACTCCACTAGTCAACACTTGCAGGATGATAAGCCATATGTCGACTGTGTTGAAGATGGCCTCAAAATTATGAGAAGCCGAAGGATTAATGCGCCAGATGATTTTCTGTTCTGTCAAGCTTTCTAAACGCTCGTACTCCTTCTGAATTGAGGTGAGTGTGCACGCATGGCCACTTTAACAATAGGATTCGAAGGTTGATCATTGCGGGCGTAGGACTTCTACACCCAGATGTGCAGCCAACCATACCTGTACAAAAGCTCTACAGTCATAAAAGTGTTGGCAGTGGCGTAGTGATCGGTCTAGAGCCCGGTAAGTTTTTGACAAGATGACTAGGGCTAGATCTATTTGTCTGGTAACAACTAGCAAAGCGATCTCAGTGAATTCAATGTTTACAACCATCCAGCCATGGCTGAAAATCAATTCTCCCAAGAAGCAGACAACAAAGCCTTTCAACCAAAGCTCGTCACCTAGGGAGGCGTGCATTCTGGCCACCTTGTCAAAATAAGCTAGCTTCAGCATGGGAGAAAGTCTGTCTGTAAAAATGAGCTGACGACCACAATCACTGGTTGATAGGCCAGTTAGCTCACTCAAGACTGAAGAATACTCGTCGCACCGCATAAACATGGTGGGTCCTAGGAACCTCTATAGACAACATATTTTGTGGACCTCCTCCATGGTTGGGGTCAATTCGATTCTCCCAAAGCAGAATACATGATGAGCCGATTTCCAAACTCCGGCAGCTGCACACAGGAAGTATCGAGAAAACTCCACCTTCGCGATATCTAGAATCTTGGAAGAGATCCCCTAAATCCGCAACTTGTCGCGATCATTTATTGTTAACTACTTGATCCATGCTTGGAGAACATCTGAGTAGTGTGTGGGCACAACCATCGTAGGGAAACCCATGATCTGTAAGGTGTTTCAGCTTTCCTTGGCTCGAGACACCTTAGAAGAGGCAAACGATCTCCTATAGGACATGCTCAAAACATTGTTTTAGAAACAGATCTCAATTTCGCTTCATTCAACAGAACTTAGCGAAATCAAAGCAGACAGATAAAAGATACTGCACAAAGATATTGTAAGAGCCAGAGAGACTGGCCTAAAGCTGTAAACTTCAGCTGACAGGATAGAGAGTTGTTGGACATGCTGAATCTTGCGCACAACTTTGAGGGAAAACCCTGGTTTCAACTGGTTATGACCAGGCACCGAAGTAATGAGATGTGGCCATCAAACTTGGAAGATCAGGATTATCCGATGATTGCACCCCCCAGGAGATTACTGGGGTCATCGACTAACAGAGCAGCTGACATGCCCCTGGTCGAGTGTTGGCTCAAAGCGTCTAACCATAGGACAGTTGTCATGCCCCTGGCCTGACATGGACGACTCTTGACCAAACAGAGCAGCTTACATGCCTTGGGTCGAGTACTGGCTTAGTGTGTCTAACCATAGGACAGCTGACATGCCCTTGGCCTAACATAAATGGTCCCAACTAACAAGGGCAGCTTACATGCCCCTTGTTTAGGCGATGTCCTCTTGATTCTCTTGAACTGAAAGTCATTATCACATCCTAGCCAAGAGAACCAAGCGATACTCTGTGACGTTTTAGGATGATATTTTCAAAAAGGAGATGCATGCATGCTATATGATTTATGGGATCTTATTGGTGCCCTCAGCATTGATATGCTTACTGCCAAGTACAAGGGAACGGCAACTCCAGACCTCACTAGACTCTATCCAAGCCCCTAGTTTTTGGGTGGCTCTCTGGAAACAGGTCACTGTGTCTTGGGCTCCGTTCCAAACCCCACTGGACCATACCCTTGCTTTTTTATTTTATTCATTCTTTATTCTTTTCCCCTCATAGGCATGTGGGCTCACCCTATCCCTGGCTTGGAGGTAATACATACATAGTCTATGGTGGGGAGCTGGTGTTGTTTAAAGGGTTGGCTAGGCCCTTTTGTAACATGTCTTCCAGGTATTCACTCCAACTACTCTCCAAGATAAATTGGAGGGATAAAGCTACCCATCATGCCTCTCTCTTTAGGGCCGACTTCTATCTGCGACTTCTATCTTCTTATTCTTTTATGCCCTTTTCTAGATATATATTTTTGTTTCATTTTTCGCGCTCTCACTCTCGCCCCTAACATTTTATCACCCTCTAGGAGGTGTAGGGTCCCTGAGAAGTTTGGATACTTCACCCAATTCACAATGAAAGGTGGTACCCTCACACTCTAGGTTCTGGAATAGTATCTACCTGAGGAGGTGCTACATATTCCCACATTGGCAAGCTTATTCCGCCTATCATCATTAGGCTAAGATCCATGCATGTGATGATGAAAACAAATGTCAGCCTATATATGCGTCTACTGAATGAGGGTTAGTATGTGCTGTGATGTAGAGCTACATGGATGTAAGACGATCATGACCTCCTTTATGCATGAAAGAAATTATTAGTGTCGCAGAGTAAGGACACACTATTTATGATCACTGATAGTACTTTTTTTGGTAGCATGAATTAACAGGCTCTAACTATTCGATGTGGTCCATGTCCTCATGGATGATGGCCCCTGATGATGTTTTGGAATGGTCACTGTAACCCTAGTCTTCTTGTATGCACGCTTGATGATTCCTGGCTCTGCTATTTCTGAACTTGAGTCTGACTGTTTTACTTCTGGCAAACAAAAGCTTTCAATTTCATGATGTCTTTGTACAGCATGTACAACCAGTGGGCAACTGTCATTTGTCTAACTGATGTGAGTGCTGTCGCCCGAGTTCCTTCCTGAGCCTATCTCAAGATCTTTTTTTTTGGACCCCACTACTCAAGTGGGGCCAGGTCTGATAGTATCAGCTAGACCCGCCTCCCGGCTGATATGAGATAAACTACTCTGGTCTAGCGTTTAAAGATCCATTCTCCTCCAAGGTCATGATAGTAGACTGACCTCGTGCAACTGTTTGCTCCTTTGTGTCCTCGATCATTACCGCCTTTCCTTTCTTGCACCTACGCTCATTTTACACATCCTCGGCCAGTACAGATAATTGCTCTTGAAATAGAACTTCCAGATTGCTGAGCATGTTATCTACCTGAGCTACCACGGCAGCCCCTTCCTCTTCATCGGAAGTGAAATCCACAAAATAGGCGTCGGTAGCCCTCAAAACCTCAGGCACTGATTCTGACTGCCCTAGCTACAACCCCTTCAAAACTGACTGTCGCTCTGAAGCTGCTGCTGCTGATTCTACCCTTGCTGCATCCCAAACTGCAATCGGATTGTTAGACAGACCCTCTACTGACTCCAGAGGCGGCAACACTAGCATAGCTATCCCTGGGGACATGGATGATGTTGGATTCCTTCTGAAGTCCATAATTTCCTCCTCTGAGTAATAATCCTCTACACATATCCATTCCAGTCAATTGACTGGTTTGTCCAGCCCAGGATCTACAAGCATCATACACCGATTGGGATCCAACAATCCTGCACTGACAAAATTATTTAAATCTCGTGAAATAATGAGCTTTTGGAACTTACGACGCTTTGCGTATCTGTCTTCTGGCTTCCACTCATATCCTAGTCCTTCAAATTTTCGTCTTCTCTCCACGGCGATTGGTTCTATGATTCCTTGGCCATTCTGCTTGAGAGGTGCTCTCTTCTTGTACCCCCATCTCTGACATAGATTCTCGACCATCGAAAAGGGGTTGCCAAAAGCGGCCAAATGACTGGCACATCAGAAGGTCTGGAGTCAAAATGGACAGTATGGAGCGAGACTGAAGAAATTGTGCATGCTATGGTAGTGATGCTACTGGCAGAGTAATAACACCCGTCGTCGGGATAGCGGAAAGCTATAACGACGGCTGCAGTGGTGGTGTGACAGATGTAACGTGAAGTGCCTGAGCAGGCAGAGAAGGATCCTCAGGAATGGGACAGACAGGCGCAATAAGAGTCGGATCCAAAGAGAAGGCCATGTTTTGCAACCTTTGTGTAAGGGCCAGAAGTTGCTGAGATTATATGGTGGCAGAACCGTCGGTAGTAGTACTGATGGCTGGAAGATCAAGTGGCAGGGATGTCAAAGGATGTCGGATGGTCAATGATGCTGCAGGTCAGATTCCTACTGATGAGGCAATCACAGCCAGCTGAGTGTCAAGTGAAAGAGGGTCAATTGAAGTACAGGGCATCATCAAATCAGATGCCATGGTGGTAGTCATAGTAACCGCCTCAGCCGCGGGCTCCAGACTAATGGGGGTCTGCCAATGTCCTGAAACCAGTGGACAAGGAACTCTAGTCGCCCGAAAGTGGCTATCGTGGAGTGAAGGTGGAATGACTGATGACATAGTAAAAGATGGAGGAGGGGCAGAAACAGGAATCCCCTCCAAGGCAGCTGGTGTAATAGTCTCAAAAGCTCACTGGGCCATAGCGGACCGTGAATGGATAAAGATGGGGCTATGATTGCAGGTGAAAGGACAACGCCTACGAGGAGCTATCGTCGAAAGTGATGAATAGCTCGAGGAAAGACAGTCGAGAACAATGCCTCAAGATTGAGGTTATAAAAGGGAACTCCCAGGCACAGACCTAGGAACTCGCTCACAAAACTCTATACCTAGCAAAAAAAAAGAACCTAATGTGTTAGTGAAGAAATGAAGACAAGACAACAAAAGAAATAAGTTAGCTATGCCATTGTAAGTTAGCTATGCAATTGTTTGTTAGGGTGGCATGAATGGCACACATGCACATGAATGCTATTAACATGCTCAATCTCACCATGCATGTCCCACATGGATCGAACCATATGGGACACACTCATGGGTTTGGGTTTCGACTATGGTCAGAAAAGTAAGGTCCCCGTTCTAAATCCTGGTCGAAGTGCAGGCAGTGAATGGGTGGTGCATTGGTGGCCTCGTCTCCAGCAGTAGCATGGAGTAGAACCCTTTACTAGCACCGACACGAGCCCAGACAAGGGGGGGAAAAACTAGCATCACGTCCTATGCCAAAGCTATAGAACGTGCTACTAGAGTTGTCCTTTGTAAACTGTGGGTGACCGAGAAGAGAAGATGCATGTCCTATTTGATCAATCATACATTATGCTTTTGTGTATTTTACTTGCGTTTTATTAAACCATAGGGATTTGTGAGCACTTGTCTCTAGTTATGCCTTATTACATGTTCATTTGAGTTTGTGTGTTTTATTTTAACCAGATGAGGAGGCAAACATGTCTCGACTCTCCTAATCATGATAAATTCAAATAAAGGGAAAAAACACACAAGCATGGCATCCAAACAAGTCAGACAAAAGGCATGAACATGGCATGTGCTGGTGTGGTGCTCACAAGTTGTTGTATAAAAGCATGTATCGACAAACAAAGCATGAATTAAGTCATGTGCATGTGTGGTGGCATAGCAACAGTGTAAAGAAGGCAAAAAGGCATGTTCAGTCTAATAATTACAAGCTAACAGGACAAGCAAACAAGCACAAAGTATATAGACCAATGGTAAGTAGGGAAACTAGAATGAAAGCTAGACCGTCCGCTGACTCCAGAGGCGGCAATGCTAGCATTGCTATCCCCAGAGACATGGATGATGTTGGATTCCTTCTGAAGTCCATAATTTCCTCCCTTGAGTAATAATCATCTACACATATCCATTCCGATCATTTGACTGGTTTGTCCGGCCCAGGCTCCGCAAGCATCATACTCTGATTGGGATCCAACAATCCCGCACTGACAAAATTATTTAAATCTTGTGAAATAACGAGTTTTTGGAACTTACGACGCTTTGTGTATTTGTTTTTTGGCTTCCACTCGTATCCCAGTCATTCAAATTTTCGTCTTCTCTCCACGGCGATTGGTTCTATGATTCCTTGGCCATTCTGCCCAAGAGGTGCTCTCTTCTTGTACCCCCATCTCTGACATAGATTCTCGACCATCAAAAAGGGGTTGCCAAAAGCGGCCAAATGACTGGCACACTCGAGAATTGGAATAAAATTGACCGGTTCAAAATGATCGTCACGGTAGAGCACATCGGAAGGTCTGGCGTCAAAATGGACAGTATGGAGCGAGACTAAAGAGACTACCTCAACCTTCTCCTTTTCAAGATTTTCCGCCATCACGACAACAACGTCATTGTTCCAACGGAACTTAATCATACGGTGAAGGGCAGAGGGGATAACCTGATGCTTATTGAGCCAAGGGCACCCAAGCAGAAGATTGAAATATGGTTCGAGGTCGACGACATAGAACTCGACCTCAAAATGAGCAGGACCAATGACTAATGGAATGATGAAGATCCCTAGGGCATCATGGTACGCGTTGTCGAAAGCCATCATTCCTTTCATTGCAGGAGTAATGTCCTCTGATTTATGGTTGACTTGACTTGCGGCTCGCAAGGGGCAAACGTTCAAACCAGCGCCATTATCTACCAGAGTGAGAGGAATGCAGAAATTTTGGTATTGCACCATGATGAATAGGGCTTGGTTATGACTAGTCCCTGCTAGAGGAAGCTCGGAACTACAGAAAGAAATGACCTCTAGCGCGGCTATCATCCCTACCATGTTCTCCTGGGCCAAAGGTTCTATGGTTGAGGGAACATGGGCGGCTTGAAAGTCCCGAAGAAATGCCTCTCTATGTTCGGCTAAAGTATGGATTAAATCTCAGATGGATATGTCTGCTTTGACCATTTTCAACTGGGCAGTAATATCAACTACCAGTGGGTCAACTTTGGGAGTGGGGTTAGCTCTTGTGACTATCTCTTCAGGGATTGGATGGGTTCTTGCTTGAGTGGATGAAGTCACAGGCTGACTGGTTTTGTTTGCTGAGATCGGGGCCTTGTGTACCCTTCTTGACCGCGTTACCTCAGCACACATTTCGGTGGTATAGCTATAAGGCATGTGGTGAGTATCCTGTGTCAAATTGATGACCACAGGAGCATGGGCCCTCAATTCCACTAGGGCTGAAACTGGTAGAGTAGGTGTTGGTGCTTGGTGGGTCGGGTCAGGTCTTGCTTTGGCTAGTAGGCTAAATGTTAGTGGGGTGGATTGCATGGTAGGTCTGGTAGCCGTGCGCCTCGGTCGAGTAGCTAACTGGATCATGTTGACTATAGAGCTTGCAGCTTCAATGAAGGATTGACTCAGTTGATAGGACATCAGTTCTGAAACATCATGGATGAGGAGAGAAGGATCATAAGATTCAACCTGATCTGAAGAAAGGAAATAGACTTCCGAGGTTCTTGGCCCATGCTCAGCCAAAGGCTGGTGGATTATGTTGCTAGACGTAGATGCCAATGAATGTGGTGTCTGTGCAGCGGGCCTGGACTCTGTTTCCTGTGTGTTAATTGCAATGACCTTTGGGTCAATTAAGTCCTGAATTGCTCCTCGAAGTGTGAAGCAGTTATCCGTAGAGTGCCCTGCGGCTCTATGGTAACTACAATATAGATCCGCTTTATACCACCGCGGAAGTGGGTTCGATGTTTGGCTGATTTCCAGAAGCTTGAGTAGTGACGCTACCTTTGGAAATATGACACTCAATGGCTCAACCAGAGGAGTGTAATCTCTCTCAGCTCATGGGAGCCGCCTTGATCGCTGGTAGCACCCTTGCCTTGCCGGTTCGGGCAGCTAGACTTGCTCCGCGGTGGTTGTGATTTGTGATGTGCATGGTACTCTAGGTGTAGGAGAGTAAACAACCTGATTCTGAGCCGGCGAGATCACCACGTTGCCTGGCATAACAGGAGCTCCTACGTATGCCATAGCATTCCTAGCAGAATCCTTCTTCCACTCGTAGCCAATGCTGGATCAATTGTTACCACTGTTGCTGTTACCAGTTCCGTCGATAGCTATGGTCTACTTTGCAAATGCCGCAAACATTGGGAAGCTTCCGCTATATATCAAGCTCTCTACACGAGTGCCAGCTTAGATCAGGGATGCAAAGGTGGTAATAGGTTGGACACTAAGTAGAGCTCCAATGGCTGGCTACGCCCCTCGAATTATTATTTCGATAGACTCTTTGTCAGAAGGTCTATCACGCACTTGTGATGCGAGGGCTCGCTAGGGCCCAATGCACTCCCCGAACGGCTCGTGGGACTTCTGCTTGGTTGCGACCAGGTCCTCACGCTTTGGGACCATGTCGAGGTTAATAGAGTACTGCTCTAGAAAAGCTTGGCTCAGATCATTCTAGGTCCTTATGGTGGACACATCCAGTGATGTGAACCATTTTAGAGCTGGACTTGTATGACTTTTCTGGAAGAGGCAAATGAGAAGCCTTTCGTCAGCTTGTAGCTGAGCAAGATCGCCATAGTAAGCCCAAAGATGTGAAATTGGGCAGCCTTTCCCATTGTATTTCTCAAATTCAGGGATATGGAAGTTTTGTGGGAGTACCGCGTCTAGGAAATAGTAAAGGTCTCAAAAGGAGAAAGACTGGTGGTCCCTGCCCTGCAGTTGACGTAGAGCCTTCTCCAGGTCATTCATCTTGGCAAAAAGTGCATTGGGAGTTGCAGCTGACATTGAGTGTGCAACCGAGGTGGGTCCCACGTATGCTGTGTCAATAGCACCTGTGTGCTCCTCCAGATCTATCATCTAGCCGCCCAGTGTCGTGGCGTGAGGACCAGCGTAGCTGTGCAAGAGTGCCATTTGTGGTGGTGTACATGCAAAAGCTTGTACCTGATGCAAGGGTATAGAAATGTTATGCTATGTGGGGTGTGTTGTTGTGTGTGGGAGCAACCACTACAGAATCAGGACAGTCGGGTTCGTAGGCCGTTGTACTCCCACCAGCCAAAAAGGCTAACCACTAGTTGTGGGAGGAATAAATTGTGCATGTTGTGGTAGTGATGCTACTGGCAGAGTAATAACGCCCGTCGTCGGGATAGCGGGAAGCTGTAACGACGGCTGCAGTGGTGGTGTGACAGATGTAACGTGAAGTGCCTGAGCAAGTAGAGTAGGATCCTCAGGAATGGGACAGACAGGTGCAATCAGAGTGGGATCCAAAGGGAAGGCCATGATTTACAACCTCTGTGCAAGGGCCAGAAGTTGCTGAGATTATATGGTGGCAGAACCGTCGGTAGCAGTACTGATGGCTGGAAGATCAAGCAGCAGGGATGTCAAAGGAGGCCAGATGCTCAATGATGCTGCAGGTCGGATTCCTACTGATGAGGCAATCACAGCAAACTGAGTGTCAAGTGAAAGAGGGTCAATTGAAGTACGGGGCATCATCAAATCAGATGCCCTGGTGGTAGTCATAGTAACTGCCTCAGCCGTGGGCTCCAGACTAATGAGGGTCTACTAATGTCCTGAAACCGGTGGACAAGGAACTCCAGGCGCCCAAAATTGGCTATCGTGGAGTGAAGGTGGAATGACTGATGACATAGTAAAAGATGGAGGAGGGGCAGAAATATGAATCCCCTCCAAGGCAGCTGGTGTAATTGTCTCAGAAGCTCACTAGGCCATAGCGGACCGCGAACGGGTAAAGATGGGGCTACGATTGCAACTGAAAGGACGACGCCTACGAGGATCTATCGCTGAAAGTGATGAATAGCTCGAGGATAGACAGTCGAGAACAACGCCTCAAGATTGAGGTTATAAAAGGGAACACCTAGGCACAAACCTAAGAACTCGCACACAGAACTCTATACCTAGCAAAGGAAAAGAACCTAATGTGTTTGTGACGAAATGAAGACAAGACAACAAAAGAACTAAGTTAGCTATGCAATTGTTTGTTAGGGTGGCATGAATGGCACACATGCACATGAATGCTACTAACATGCTGTCTCTCACCATGCATGTCCCACTTGGATCGAACCATATGGGACACACTCATGGGTTTGGGTTTCGACTATGGTCAGAAATGTAAGGTCCCTGTTCTAAATCCTAGTCGAAGCGTAGGCAGTGAACGGGTGGTGCATTGGTGGCCTCGTCTCCTACAGTAGCATGGAGCAGCACCCTTTACTAGCACCGACATGACCCTAGACAAGGGGGGACAAACTAGCAACACGTCCTACGCCAAAGCTATAGAATGGCTACTAGAATTGTCCTTTGTAAACTGTGGGTGACCAAGACGAGAAGATGCATGCCCTATATGATCAATCATACGATATGCTTTTGTGTCTTTTACTTGCATTTATTAAACCATAGGGATTTGTGAGCACTTGTCTCTAGTTATGCCTTATTACTTGTTCATCTGAGTTTGTGTGTTTTATTTTAACCAGATGGGGAGGCAAACATGTCTCGGCTCTCCTAATCATGATAAATTCAAATAAAGGGAAAAAAACACACAAGCATGGCATCCAAACAAGTCAGACAAAAGGCATGAACATGGCATGTGCTAGTGTGGTGCTCACAAGTAGGTGTATAAAAGCAAGTATCGACAAACAAAGCATGAATTAAGTCATGTGCATGTGCAGTGGCATAGCAACAGTGTAAAGAAGGCAAAAAGGCATGTTCAGTCTAATAATTACAAGCTAACAGAACAAGCAAAGAAGCACAAAGTATATAGACCAAGACAAGTAGTGAAACTAGAATGAAAGCTAGATTATCCCCAGCGAAGTTGCCTGTTCCTGTGACCATGCCAGTGGAACCCTGCACAGCACTCCCCTACCAGGTGCGTGGAAGCACTCGAGGAGCCCCGATATGATCACGGTGAAAATGGTGAATCCAGAGAAGAAGACTAGACTCGGAGACACCAAGGAAGGATAAGGAAAAGAGTCGCCACCTAGTTTATTAATGGAAAGTCGAGGAAAACCGAACACACAAGGAAACCAATAAGTAAACAAGATGTAGAAAACATGTGTGCTCCGTGCCTAATGGATAAATGAATGCGGGTCAAAGAAATTGTAGGATTCTGGTTACACATGGGGAAAGGGTTAGGCACCCCCATGTGCCCAAGAAAACTCGGTCTTTCGAGGTTTCCAGCTTGCCAATGGTCTAATGGGTGTGTGCATGCATACTCTGAGTGCTCATGCTAAAGATGTCTAAAACATGCCAAATCAAAGAGAAAAAATGAAATAAAGGAAAAAGTTAATCCGAGGGACAAATGTAGGCATTGAGAATGCCGCTTTACTATACGCCCTTGGGCGATGAAGAAAATCGTGAAAATTGAGAAATTCTTAGAAAGCGTCTCGCGAATCAGGGGAAATTGGGATAAATCCGAGAAAATCAAAAAGGGAAAATAATCCTCATTTCAGGACCATATTTGCTTCGTTAAGCCTTTTACTATATGCCCTTGGGCGATGGAAAGCCAAATCAAATCTAAAGATGCAAAATTTGGAAAGAATCTGAGAGATGTCGAGAAAACCAAGCTCCAAAAGAGTTGGAAAAGCGTGCGCAAAGTAAAGAAGAAAAGGCAAGAAAAATGCAAGAAAAAGTGTGACAAACTATGCAAAATGCATGTGTGAGTGTAAAAATACGAATTCCAGGGGCATTTATGCAAAAATCCCAAATTCTAAATAAAACTGAAATTCCGAAGCCCAAATCATAGGAAAACACATTCTATGCAATTATGAAAAAGTCTGGGGTCAAATGTGCAAATATGTGCATTTCTGGCCAAATTGATGTTTCCTAGGGGTTAAAATGCAATTCTACCACTAAAATATGCGTTTAATGCAATTTAGTGGAAATTCAAGTTAAAATATGCAAGAAAAAAATTCATGAAAGTTTCATTTGCAATTCAGTATATTTACCCCAGAGAACAGGCTTTCAGTGTGAAATCTGTAAAGTACAAGGGCTAAAATGTAATTTAACTACAGAAATATGCATTCAGAAAAGTTTCAAAAAAGTTCAGGGTCCTAAATGCAAAGACATTGGATTAATATGCATAAAAAGATACTCTGGGGTTTTTTTAAAACTTTTAAACCTAGAAAACATTATTTTGAATGTTCAGGGAGCATAATGCAATATTTTCAATTAAAACATTATTCAAATGATTTATGAAAAATGATTCAGGACCTAAATGAAAGAATAGGATCTATTTGCAATAAAGAAAAGGACCTAAGTGTAATAGATCAAAAATTTCAGAAGTTTATTAAAATAAAAATTTTTTTTATTATTTTTTAAAAGGAGATGACAACGACGACTGTCAACGACGGAGCTCCGCCGTCGACGACCGCCGGAGAGGCAATCAGAGGCTTTCCTGTGGTCTGATCAGATGAGACCCCATGAGAAGCAAGAAGAAGAAGAGGGAAGAAGATCCAACGGCCTGGATCGAGGTTTCGACGGTGGGAGTGGGCCTCGCACCTACCTCACCATCGAGGCATTCCAGCGATGGCGTCAGGGAAGAAGGGAGACTACTAGAGCTGCGGCGCGGCGATCTGGAGGTCACGGAGGCTTCGGGGCATCAAGAGGAACCTTCTTCTTCTTCTAGAAATGAGTATGGTGGATGATAACGCAGAGGGGAGCTCTGCTTGCCGTCGACGTCTTTTCCTCCGGCTAGCGTGGTCGTGAGCGTGTTCTAGAGGTCGTGGCATGGATCTGAAGGCTCCGAAGTACTAGGGGCATGCCATGGATGCTTTCTAGAGTCTTAGAGAGGCATGGAGTGGCTGGAGGCGTGCGTTCCTGTTCTGGCTCCGATCATCTTCTCTGGCAACGGCGGAACGTCGTGATTCTGGCGATCCTCTAGTGGAGACCATTGCAGCGATCAGAATGGGATTTGGAGGGCGGAAAAGCAAGAGGTAGGCTAGGAGAGGTAGACCTAGGGTTCTAGGACCAGGGACAAACCCTTGACCAGCACCCCCACCTATATCGTCGGAAAACGGTGATGGCGAGGTCTGGGGAGCGATTCCGACCAATGGTGGCCTCTGGCTTGATTGGAAACGATCCCGAAAGACTAAGGAAGCCTTAGGAAACTGGATTCGAAGCTAAATGCGGTTTGAAGGAGGGCGTACCTGGCTTGACAACGCACGTCTCCCCCGCAACTCGTCAGAAGTGGCTTGAATTCTCCGCTTCTCACCTTTACGAGCCCCTCTCTCTTTCTAGAATTCTCCCTCGCTAAAGAATTCTCTGTTTTTCCCTCGCCAAAAGAAGACCAAAAGACCCCCCAAACCACTTCCTCTGCTGTTCCTTTTATAGGTGAAGCTCTGGTGGTTGTAACAACCTGTAACAAACTCAACAAAATCATAACAACTAACCAACTCTATAACAAACTAAGAAGCCTCCTAATAAACTAACCACTTGTAACAACCTTTCTCCGCGCACCCCACTGCCTGCCCAAGCACCAACGGTGATCGACGGTTGTGATGAGGGAACTTGCCAGGTACATATGTCCAGTGCGGCTGCATGGTGCGCCTAAGAGGTGCGCCTGTCTGGTGCGCCAGTGAAGTGCGCCTGTCTAGTGTGCCAGATAGGTGTTCCATAGATGTGTGCCTGCATGGCCTCAGATCACAGCTAAGACCATTTACTATTGGGTTTGGCGTTCTCTGTCTCTACGACTAAACCAGGGTTTGAGTTCATTTGTGATTAAAAGCCCAGCTACCACAATTCTAGTCTGTAGACCTGCAAAACTGGGGTGTCTACAATAGGGGAGAGGATCTACCGGCTTCGATCGCACTTTGAATGGCCTAGTTCCTTCCCCCACCTCACTCGCTGGTGTCGCGACCCCAGTGATGGGCTCAAAGAGGAAGAAGCTCCTGGATGCGGTGGTGCGACGTTTCGAGGCTTCAGGAAGGTCATTGTGGAGAAGGGGAAGATGCTCGAGTCAGCGGAGGCCAGGAGGGGCACGTACTCGTCCTTCTTGATCTACCTCGTTATCGACTCCATCTTCTTTAGTGAGCTTGACTATGGGTGGAAACAGAGGCTTCGAGGTGTCGAGTTACACTTCAAGAAGAACATGGGGATGGAGACGAAGGTTTTCCACCAGACAGGTGGCAATGGCGATGCGTGAGCTTCCCTGACTCTCTTCACTACCGGTCGTCTTCTCCGATGGCGGTAGATGTTGCGAGCGGCGAGTTGCATCCAGTGGCTTCCGGGGGGCTGCACAGCTTCCAATGTGGAGCGGGAGCAAGAAGGGACCAAGTCTAAACAAACTACACTCACTAGGGCATGAATTACTCACTAGATTCGTGCCCCCACCTCCCCTACTGGAAAATCAGGTCTGACAATCCATAAATTCCTAATTTCGGCCATGGAAGCTACCAGGCTTTACTGGAATCATCTCAGGAAGGTTGAGGAGGACCTATGGAACTAAACCAGAAGGAACTTGGGCTATGATCGAGGCATACTTGAGCTGGTAGTGAAGGTGGCCGCCAGAGCTCGCAGGAGCTCACCGAAAACGTGGCCAGAGCTGGCTTGAGTTTTGAATTTTCTCCTCTCTAAGCCTCCTCACTGATATGAGCTTCCTCTAGTTTCTATGGTTGGTGAGCTCTCCTTGATTTCTCTCCTTTCAATCTTTTCCAAGTTCTTTTCTCTCCTTTTTCATGCTTTTTCCCCCTTTTCTTCCCCCTCTTTTTCTCTTGCAAATGGGGGGTATTTATAGGCTTGCAATGGCTAGGTAGTTTGTTATGGGTTGTTATAGGTAGTTGTAGGTAGCTAGAAGTTGTTACAAATTGTTATAGGTTGTTATGATGAAGGTGGGAAGTGGTTAGGTTTTTTTAGGTGGTTAGAGATTGTTATAGGTTGTTATGGTGGAGTGGGAAGTGCTTAGGGTTTGTTTAGGTGGTTAGAGGTTGTTAGGGTTATGGATTAGGGATTAAGGTTAGGTTTAGGGTTTTAGTTAGGTTTAGGGTTTTGGATTAGGGTTTTGAATTAGGTTTAGGGTTTTGGATTAGGTTTAGGGTTTTGATTAGGGTTTAGGCTAGTTTAGGGTTTTGGATTAGGTTTCCGGTTTTGGATTAGGTTTAGGATTTTGGATTAGGGTTCAAACTAGGTTTAGGGTTTTGGATTAGAGTTTAGGTTAGTTTTTATGGATGAAACTAGGTTAGGATGTCAAGTTGGTCTTGGGGAAATGTGATTGAGTGCCCAGCAACCAAAAGTCCATTCCAAAGAAGCCTACCCATAATCCTGCAAAATTGCAGTATCTATAGATGTCCCTCCCTAAGTGAGGTCAAGAGACAAATGGAATCGAGACCGATGCTCAGGGTTGACAAAGACATCTCACCCAAAGCCGCAAGAAAATGTAAGCTACTGGTAGTAAGCCACCTTGTCGGTGAATGTACCGAAAATCATGACTTGCCACCCAAAATGCCGAAGACGAAGCTAAAATCATAGAAACTAATACTAATGACGAATGCTGACACTGAATACTAGTGTTAATGTTGAGGTGAATGCAGTTGGTGATGAATAGTGTGTATTGATGAATGAATGACACATGCAGATTATGATGTATACTACTAGGCGATGCATGTAGTGTGGGATGACAAGTTGACAACCAATCAGCTCCTAAAGGACATGACAAGTTATCACACTTGTCGAAAAAGTGCCGGACAAGACTCACAGGGCTTGCCGACCGAAAAGAGACTGGTTATGGAGGTCATCTGGGTAGTTTGGGCGACTAAGCCGCAAGGAGGGAAGGAACAAGGTGAGTGGGGAATCCATCGAGCACCACGAGTATTGCCCAGGTAGTTCAGGATACCAGCCCTAAAGAAAGAAGCATGGCCAGACGAAGCTGACTTGCCAGAAGGAAACGACAATTAATGGACGTCGTCTGGGTAGTTCGAGATACCGATCCGAAAGAGGGGCAACCTAGATACTACTAGTCAGGACAAGGATCTAAGAGGAAGATACAACAAGAAATGGGAGAAAAAGAATAGAACCTAGCCACTGTCAGTGTACAGACAGAGGCCGAGAACCACAAAGAGTGAACTGAATCGCTGCCAGTTTACAGGCAGCGGCTGGGAACTACTGAGAGTGAATCGAGTCGTTGCCGGTGTACGGTCAATGACTAGGAACCACCAAGATAAAACTGAGTCATTATCGGTGCACAGGCAACGGCTGGGAACCGCCAAGAGTGAACTGAGCCGTTGTCTGTGCTTAGGCAACGGCTCGGAACAGCCAGACAGTGAATCGAGTCACTGCCAGTGCTCAGGCAACGACTTGGAACCACCAAGAGAGTGAACCGAGTCAATGTCGTTGCTCAAGCAACAGCTCAAAACTGCAAAGAGTGAACCGAGTCACTGTTGATGTATAGGTAGTGGCTCAGAACTGCCAAGAGTGAACCAAATCGTTGTTTGTCTATGGTCAACGGCTAGTAAATGCCAAGAGTGAACTGAGTCACTGCTGGTGTACAAACAGCGGCTAGGAATAGCCAAGACTGAATCGAGTCGCTGGTGGTGCTCAGGGAATGGCTGGAAATCGCCGAGAGTGAACCGAGTCGTTGCCAATGTACAGTCAATGGTTGGGAACCGCAAAGAGTGAACCAAGTCACTGCCGGTGCTTAGGTAATGGCTAGGATCCGTTGAGAGTGTACCATGTCGTTGTTGATGCTTAGGCAATGGCTGGGAACTACCAAGAGTGAATCAAGTCATTGTCGGTGCTCAGGTAACGACTAGGAATTGCCAAGAGTGATCCGAGTCGTTGCCGATGCTCGGGAAACGGTTGGGAATAGCCAAGTGTGAACGGAGTCATTGCCAATGTACAGGTAGTGATTGGGAACCGCCAAGAGAGTGAATTGAGTCACTGCCGATGCTCATGCAACATCTCAGAACCTCCAAGAGAGTGAAACGAGTCACTCTCGGTATAAAGGGAGTGGTTGGGAACCGCCAAAAGAGTGAACCGAGTCACTACATGTGCTCAAGCAATGGCTCAGAACCGCCAAGAGAGTGAACGGAGTCACTACTGGTGCTCAAGCAATGGCTCAGAACTTCCAAGAGAGTGAATCGAGTCTTTGCCGGTGCTCAGGAAACAACTTGAAACCACCAAGAGAGTGAAACGAGTCGCTGCTGGTACTCAAGCAACGACTCAAAATAGCCAAGAGAGTGAACCGAGTTGCTGTCAGTGTTCAGGCAATGGCTCGGAGCCGCCAACAGAGTGAACCGAGTCGCTGCCGGTATCAGGCAATGGCATAGAACCACCAAGAGAGTGAACCGAGTCGCTACCAGTGCTCAGGCAACGACTCGTGACCGTTAAGTGTGAACCAAGTCACTGCCGGTGTACAAGCAGCGACTCAAAACCGCCTAGAGTGAATCGAGTTGTTGCCGATGTAAGATCAACGGCTGTGAACCACCAAAAGTGAATCAAGTCGTTGCCGGTGTACGGTCAACAGCTAGGAACTGCCAAGAGTGAACCAAGTTTTTGTCGGTGTACAGGCAGTAGCTCAGAGCCACCAAGAGATAGAACCAAACCACTATCGGTGTACAGATAGAATAGCTTGGAGTGGACAAGTAAAGTGTCTTTGACATCCATCCTCACAGACGAGAATCAGGGAGACGAGAAAAAGCATCTTTGAATTCCGCCCTTTCTGACAAGAATCAGGGAGATGAGGATTTCATCTGACTAAAGCGAAGTCGAGGAAGAGTATAGTCCAGACTTCATCCAAAGCCTAGAAGAAGAAGAAACCCGGACTTGTCCAACCAAGAGAAGCCAAACACAAGGGAAATGTAGGAACCTGTCAACCGAGATAAAGTCAATGACAGACTCCCAAGCAGGATGATAATAGAGAAGGAATGAGGTACCAGAAGGTAGCTGACATGCCCCTAGCATCAAGGTAAGACAATAAAAGTGTGAAGGCTGAGGGATATCTGAACAAAGCCAACATCCCTGAACTACGACAAAAGTGTTTGAAGATAACGATGCAGGGGTCCTGACCAACTACTTCGCCAAAAGGGTATGCTAGGGCGACCTTATTCACAAGTACCAATGCATCTTGGATCGTCACCCTTGTATGGGATATCAGTTGAGACAACTGAAGATTAGTTGTCTATGCCCAACGTCGTCATGAATTCAAAGTGTTTATGACATGCCAATGACACTTCAGATCTAATGATTGACTCACTACAATGTCCTACTGTAGTTGTCATTTTGTAGGAACCTTTATGTCATGAACGTCACTTCTTTATAAGAACGTGCGCTTGGCCATCACTTGCACCAAATGTTCTCAAAATAGTCCTCCATTCCACAAAGCAGCTTACAATCCCCTGGTCAAAGGCTCTAGTTCAGTTACATAGTAAGTTGATGTTTTGTCAGGCGCATGATATGTGACTTTTGACCAAAGAGCAATTGACATGCCCCTGGTATCAAAATAGCTGGGCATCACTTAAGAGTATGGAGTCTTGGAAGGCATACTGTAACTATAGATGCACCTTGAACCATTGGAGTAATTAAGACTGTCATTAGTCAAAGCAAGTGATGCATTCGTCTAGTGACTAGAAATATGTATAGCCAACTGTCATCCCGTTTTGTACTTGGAAAATAGAAGGAATTGTGGCAATTTGACATAGGCCTTTGATTGGGATTGCAACCTGCCTTTGACTATTATGTCCAGGCCATGTTCTACTCAACCATGGTGTTTTGATGGTTCTGTATTTGACCATGCTACTGTATGATATTCTCTTGATTGTATTTATGAGGTTCTGGATTGCTGCGTGGAGATCACTGTCATGTTGCTATCTCTACTAATTATTTGATGGGAGGTCCTGATCAGAGAACAACTGACTTGCCCATGATGAACCAACCAACGAATTGTGTGAGCCCAGCTAGAATGCAATTGACATGCACCTATCATAAATGGCGAATGATGTTCAATGAAAACAGAAGTCAGATCAGCAAAAGCCAAGGCAAAACAGATGCCTTTGGCATCGAGTCTGGCTACCCTGGGAAGGGTTGGGCACCACACAAAGGTCTTGAGGATTAGGCTGTAACTATAGGCGCACTTTGAATCACTGAAATGGTCGAGGCTTATTTTGGTTGAGGCCGGTGACATAATTGTTTACTGACAAGAGGCTTGTTTATTCATCCACTGTCCTAAGCTACACTCAGGTGGCATGATGAGATGAATAAATCGTAGTCTGTCTTTGGTTGGCATGTTAAGGCTATTCTCTTATTATGTTCTACCTGCAACCTATACTTGGCTATGTTAACCTCAAGCATTCTCGAAATAATGTTTACCACACCTGGACTACTGCAAAGGAGCTATTGTCATGATATTGATTCTACAAGTCTGTGTAGCTTGTGCGCTAACTGGTGTCCTTGCTGCTTATGCTCTCTAACCAACGAGCAGCTGAAATGCCCCTGGCCAAAAACACTTGGCAAAAAATCCTGTTGAACAAATCCATGTGCAGGAGAAGAGATTCATCCAAACAAAATTGTGATGATTATGATTATGGTGGTGGACTCTATTATTGTGAGCAAGCAGACTAGTTGTTTTTGAGTGACCCTATTGTTTGATCAAGAAATGCATGTCTTGTTGGCTCAGTGTGATTTTAGTTGCTTGTTATCTACATTTATTGCTTTGCTTGTCCATTGAGTTCATTATTTGGATAGCTTGCTTGTTTAGTTTGACGGTTTGTCTGCCCTCAGTTAGCTTGGAAAGTTGTATGCCTATTAGAGGAGGATGACACCTTTGACTCAGTTGACACTACAGAGATTCACAAGCCGTAGGTGGCTCTCAATGGGTAGTGGTGGCACTCAAACTCACTGTAAGGTAGTGTAATGGACCTGGCTCCATGCCAAACTCTTTAAGGTCCTCCACCTACTTTTTTTTTTAATATCATTGACTTTTCTTTTGCTCCCTCATAGACATGCGATTTCACTCTAACCTTGACTTGGAGGTAATAAGCACCCAATCTATTCAAGAGGCCTTTGTTGCAAGAGAGTAGGTCAGTCCCTCAAAGGTGTGATTTTACTGAGCGCATACTCCAACTCCTCTCCATGGTACGGTAAGGGTAGAGCTACAATGCACGCCTCTCACTCCTAGGCTGACTTCTGTCTTCGCCTTCTTTCTTCTCTATTCTTTCATGCCCTTGCGAATGTATGTTTTCTTTTCTGGCTCACACCCTCAGACACCCCTAACATTTTATCTCCCTCTTGGAGGTGCAAGATCCTTGCGGAGTTTGGACATTTTCTCCGGCTTTGATGTTCGATGTCTCCCATGCTATCTTGGTTATCTAAGTAGTAACAAATGAGGAGGGATAATCCATTCTGACATAGGCAGGCTTTTCCAATTTTCATCATTGGGCAGAATGTTATTGGCAAGCAAACTATTATGTTCTATTACTTTTAATGTTTTCCTGTTTGTGTTTTTTTTTTCTTTTTCAACTTTTGTGCTTTTTCTACTTTTTTGTGTTTTGATATATGGTGATGCAAAAAGGGAAACAAAGGAAACAAAGGAAAAGGATACAGCTGTAGTCCTTGTTGTTGCTATTCTGTCGACGCCAATGGGGTTGAAAGTTACTCATAGTAGTGCCACTGGAAACTGGAATCAAGGTAGATGTAACCGAATCTATTAAAACTGTTATTGAAACTGAGACTATCATTGTGAATGTTGAATCAACTGATGATATTAGGACTGTATCTCTTGTTGGAGTTGACATCTACTGTGATGGTTGTCACCTACCAGATCTAAGGTACTTGCATGTGCTAGGTCAGATCGATGCATGGCAAAGTGACAAACTTTTGGCTAGGCCCCCTGCAGATGAATAAGAACATGAGTGGCACTTATGAGCATCATCAAACAGAACCTAAGAAAAGACAAAAGGGCAAACTAGGCTAATGAGGCTCGATGGATTCCCCGAGAAAGAACTGGGAGAAAGAGAATAAACTCCTGAAGTTCTAGCATCCTTGGAGCTTGCCGACTCGGACAAGGTAAGGTCGGCTATTCTATGGTGTGCTCGTGCATGTGCTTGTGTGGGTGCAGGTGTATGTGTATGCTGCCTGCTTTGGGTTGATGACAAGGTCTCCATTGTCATTCAAATCCTGGACAGCATTCAGGAAAGTAAAACACTTGTTTGTCGAATGTCCATGGGCACGATGGAATTAGCAAAACAAATTCGTCTTATACCACCTAGGAAGCAGGTTTGGTGGTGGACGAACCTCCGGTAGCTGCAGGAACGGCGCAACTCTAGGAAAGATGTCACTCAATGTCTTTTTGAGTGGGTTGAAGTCACTTTCCCTACGGTGAGGTCGCCTTTGCTGTTGTTGTTGCCCTTATTAAGCTAACAGAACGTGACACATCGGCTCAACAGTGGTGTGTGGGTGTGTAATGCTTGTAGAAGTAGATGCTGGTGAGGATATAGACATAGATGTGGGTGCTACATCTTGCGTGCCAATGACAAAAGTCTACTATCAATCAAAGTCTGAATGACATCCTTCTGATTGTGGCAATTATCAGTCGAGTGCCCTAGGGCTCGGTGATAATCGTAGTATACGTTTGCGTCGTACCATCGAGGAAGTGGAGTTGGTGGGGGACGCAGATCCGAGAGTCTTAGAAGTGACACAACTCGAGGAAAAACAGTGCTCAACGACTCACCTAGTGGAGTGTAGTCACTTCCAACAGGATGGCCTCGTTTTTCCTTAGGCTACTGTCCTGGCCGAGCCAATGCAACATGATGGACTGGCTTTATAGTGGAAAGTGTGCACTTAGTGTGCAGTGATTACCTACGTGTTGTGACCTGATCCAGATGCTGAATTGGGTAGTGAGTATGTTGCACTGTTCGTAGGGTTGAGCGGGAGAGCAACAGCTGTGGCACCGGTATGTCTCTAGGCGACAGACTCAAGAAATGTTGTATTCTCACACAATTAATGGGTTGGTCCATAAGTGATTGTGATGCATGCTGTGAAAAGTGTAGTTGTGGTGTAGGAGACAGAGAAAACACCCTCATTTACTGGAGTAGTGTGAAGCTTGGGAAATGATATGGGCGATGGTGTATTGGGGTGAGCCTACAATGCTATAGTGGTCTTCATTGGAACTTCAGGGGTCGAAAAAGGACACATAACAAGATCAACAGGATTGTGCTCATGCCTTTGGGCCAAAGTTCTCAAGCTCTGAGCTTGCATGGTCGAAGACCCATTAATTGATAGGTCAAAAGGCGAGAGTGAAACTGGAGTGGTCCCTAAAACAGATGCAAGTGCAGCTGATTGAACTCCTGAAACAGGAGGGCCCGAGAAGTGGGATGTAGCTGGTAGAACTTCTAGGACCCATGTGGTAGTCATTGCAATTGACTCGATGACAAACCCTAGATCGGCTTGTGTCTACCGCTGTCCCAGAAATGGAGGTAGGGATCCTCCATGATTCCCAAATCGGGACGCATAGTGGGAAGAGGAAGCACTCAAAGTGAGAGAAGGAGGATCTGAAAGCAGGGCCCCTTTCAAAACAATAACTAGAGGATTGCGGATCTGCGGGGCCATGGCTGGCCGCAAGTGAAATGAAAGGAGCTGTGGCGAAAGGCAAATGCACGAGCTTTAAGACGAACTACTGTCAGAAGTGACCAATAGCTAGGGAAAAGGCAAGAGAAAACAACCACGAGAGGCTGCCGACAATGGAGACACCCGAGCTCCTAGCTAAGGACCTCGCAACAAGCTACTTGATAAAACAGGCATCAGAACCTGAACAACGACGCAAAGACAAATGCGAGTTATTAAAGTGGCATAATGACACACAATGCAGATGAATGTCCCAAAGTGCACTCTCTCACCATGCATGTCCTGTATGGGGTTGACCACATGGGACGCACTCATGGGATTAGGTTTCGACTCTGGTTAGAAAAGTAAGGTTCCCGTTCTAAATCCCGGCCGAAGCACAGGTAGTGAATGAGTTCTACGTTAGTCACCTCGACTCCTGTAGTAACAAAGAGGTGTACCCTCTACTAACACTGACACGACCCCAGACAAGGGGGGCAAACTAGCAACACGCCTAACGCTAAAGCTATAGAACGGGCTACCAAAATTGTCCTTCGTAAACTATAGGTGGACTTAGAGGAGTAGATGCAAGCTTTCTAAATGATTATTTACGCAATATTCTTTTGTGTCTTTTACTTGCGTTTTATTAAAAAAAGGAGATTTTGAGCATTTGTCTCTAGTTATGCCATATTATTTGTTTATTTGAATTTGTGTGTTTTATTTTAACCTGGAAGAGAGGCAAACATGTCTCTACTCTCCCAATAATGGAAAATCCAAAAAGGGAAAATGAACACACAATCATGGCATCCAAACACTAAATCAACAAGCAAAAGGCATGAGCATGGTATGTGCTAGTCTAGTGCTCAAAGGTAAGTGAAGAAAAGCAAGCATCAAAAGGCATGAATTAAGTCATGAGCATGTGTTGTGGCATAGCAATCGTGTAAAAAGGCATGTACAGTCAAATATGTATAAACAAATAGAACAAGCAAAAAAACACAAAGTGTACATATCAATGACAAGCAAGCAAGAAAACCAAAGTGAAAGCCAGAATCTGGTTATCTTTAGTGGAGTCGCCAATTCCTATGACCATGCCAATGGAATCCTGTATGACTCCAAGGTGCATGGAAACACACGAGGAGTCTCGATATGGTCATGGTGAAGATGGTGAATCCGGAGAAGAAGACTGGACTAGGAAAAACCAAAGAAAGATATGGAAAAGGATGGATATGGAAAAGGAGTCGCCACCTAGTCTTTTAATGGAAATACTAGGAAAACCAAGATGCATATTGTAGACACCCCATTTTGGCAACCATTCGCAGCAGATCTCACTGGAAGAGCATGCTCCTGCGACAACGAGGCACTCCACCCCCATTTTATCCTAAACTAACCTTAACACCATAAACATTGACCCACAAACCCTAAACAACAAGCCCAAAACACCAAGCCCAATAGAAAAATCCGACCCGTGTGCCCTGTGCCATTGGGATGTGCAGCATGATTGCACGACCTAATCGCGTGTCGTGGATGCGCGGGAGGAACAGTGCTATCCTACATGAGCTGCTCGATCTGTCGCTGTCATCGTACCCGGTACGAGCTACGGCGTTGCGTCACTCCATTGCTGCCTCACGTGCCTGATGCCTCTACCACCACCACACTGCCCATGCGCAGCCGGCCATGCCCTGCTGCCCTGGCCATGCCTTACCTTGCCGCTTAAGCACATTGACAACCCATGCCTTGCCACCTCGCCTACAGCACGCCTCCGGTGTTTTCCAACAGTAGTGGCCTCCTCAAAAGCGACCTCCCCTCAACCACGAGCCCTCCCTCTTGTCTCTCTGAGCTCTCTCTTGGCTCTCCTGGCTCTCTAGGCCGTCCATCACCATCCTCAAGCAGCCACCACCGTAAGAACACCCATTTACATCCAACACCCACATTACCTCCTAGAACCTTCCACCAACCTCTGCTTAACCCTTTGGACCCACCGCTGTAGCCACTGCATGCCGCTAGCCTTGAGAGACACAGCCACGAGCCTCATTGGAGAAGACAACACATCCCACAGGTAATCTTCTCCCCACTATGCAAAGCTTGTTTTCTTTCTTGTTTTTCATCCAACATCTCTATCATGTCATCCCTTGCATGATTACCCCTCATTCCCCCATGCATTTCGGCCATTTCCGTCATCTTCCCCACCTCCAGCGACATTGGAACCCAACTCCGACGACAAAGGTGTGGGGAAACATCTACTAGGCCACTCTTGCATCCAGGCATGTAGGAACATTCCCTAGAACCCCCTCTAGCTTCCTATGCATAACATACATTTTTGCATCATCGCATGTGGATCTGCCAATCGTCAAAGCTCGTAGCTCTATTCTGTCTCTAGCAGGCGTGTCGTGGTTGCACGTGCGACATGTGTGGTTCTGCCAAGGACTGAACAGGTTGTCAGGCTGAGCTCTAGCACCACCCACCTCATTCATTCCACCACCCGATACCCATGCATCCTAGGTCCTAGCCCATGGCATGCATCTACTCATGGTAGTCCCGTCTAGGTCCCCATGCATCCATTTAGTCATTTGCATTGCCATATTTCACCCAGGAGCAAGGGCAAAACTCGCTAGCTAGCTCCCCTGTTCTGTGACTAGCATGCGTGCGGTGAACATGCACGAGTCTGCCAGGGATAGAACAGGCAGCTAGCCCAAGCTTTTACCCACTTGTCCCATCCATTTCAGCACCACATATCCATGCTTCCAGGCACATGCACTTGCATCTACATTAATCATGCTTATGACTTATGCCATCATGCATGATACACCACATTGCTCACTCTTAGTACTTCATATTTAATCACATACATTCATATCACCATACAACCATGCCCAAAAGCCTCCTCATGCACCAAGAAATTCACATCATGCGTCATGACACACTTGCATTTAAGGGCAATGATGATTACTATGTCGGATCCTTTTGATAGATGGTCTAGGATTCACATAGCGTTTCAGAGCACACTTATGTCATATCATTCCCTCCCCCTTGCACTTCATTCACATCAACATGGCATATAGCATACGTACATCTTAGTCCTAGCAAGCATACATGATCATTTGCATTCGGTGACACACAAGCCAGCGAAAAGCCTAGAAAGACCAATTTCTCAAGCGCATGGGGGTGCCTAACACCTTCACCTTGCATAACAGGAGTCCTTACCCTTTCTCTGGCCCGTAATGACCAATGTGTTGCATCCATTAGGCATGGAGCATGTACACACAGTCATGCTTACATTTGCATTCATTTTTATTATTATTTTCTCACATTTTATGGCATCTGGTTTTCCTCATCTTTCCAGCTTTGAAAAAGATTAGGTGGCAACTCTATTTTGTCCTTATCGTTTTCTCTATTTGTGTTTTCTTCGGTGTCTTCGAGTAGAGTGTCCTTCTTCAGATTCACCATCTTCGCCGTGACCTTTTCGGTACTTCACGAGCACCCTCGCCGCGAAAGCTCAGTTCCGGTATGGTCACAGGAATTGGCGACACTGCTAGGGATACAAGACTTCGGCTTTTGTTTTTCTGTTTTTGTCTTCTTTGTCGTCTTGTCGCTATATTTGTTTGCATTTATCATTACATGCTTGCTATTACATTTGTTTTGCTTGCTGAGTGTTTTTTCCTTTACACACTTGTTATGCCACAACACACGCACATGTCACGTTACCGGTGTTTTGATGTGATGGATGTTTTCTCCTTTCACCATCATGTTTAAAAGACACACGCAAATGCCATGATCATGCCTTTTGCTTAATGTATGCTTGTTTGCTGGCTATGTGTGACCATGCCAGTGGAACCCTGCACAGCTCTCCTAGGTGCGTGGAAGCACACAAGGAGTCCCAATACAGTCACGACGAAGATGGTGAATCCGAAGAAGAAGGCTAGGCTAGGAAACACCAAGGAAAGATAATAAAAGCATATGGAAAGGAGTCACTACCTAGTCTTTTATTGGAAAGACGAGGAAAACCAAACACAATGGAAAAATCCAAAAGAAACCAAGGTGAAGAAAACATATGCATGCTCCGTGCCTGTAGACACCCCAAATTTCCAATTTTGCAGGATGAGGATCTGGTGGCTAAGCTTGAACCTTGGTTGAGCCCATTTGGGCCCACAAACCCTCATTAGGCCATTTAATTCATGGAAGCCCAATTGGGCCCACTTAGGCCCACTTAGGCCCATTAAGCCTTAGTTGAGCCCATTTGGGTCCATAAGCCCATTCTAGGCCCATTT
>JAMKQA010009187.1:0-29918 GCA_024699735.1 Posidonia australis | reverse complement strand
TTTTGCATGATTTTTCATGTTATGGTTTTCCTTGTCTTCCATAATAGACTAGGTGGCGACTCCGTTTTATTTTTGCCTTTTCGACGTGATTTTGCCGACCGATTTCGCATTCATTTGCGGAACCTCCTCGCCGGCATGGTTACACTACCATATGGCAATTTGTCGCACAAAATGGACATCAATAGTTGCAAAATCAATCATCTTTCTTGCATCCTTGCCTCCCTCATCATAATGGCCAGGCTTCAGTATCGGTAGGTAGATCAGTAACTCTCCAATTGTTCGAAGGGGCTATAGACCCATAAATGAAGAGAGTACAACATCGTTTGTGCAGATGTACAAATCATAAAATGGCAGACAGCTGTGAATCAATACTATCTACCATATCCCCCCTTACATTGAGAAAACAACATCATAAAGGAACCATAATAAAGCTGCTTAATTAACATAAGAGTTGGATAGCTTGAGGCACTCACTTTGGCAACGTCGGAGGCAAATGTCGTTCCAATTGGGAACTTGGTGCTGGTTCACACAGACAGTTCGAGCACAAGCATCGGTGCAGGCATCAAGCTCAGAAACACCGCAGACCGTCACACAAGTGTCCGGTGTAGGGTCTTTAGAGAACGTTCCAACCTTCTTCAACATTCTTTTGGAAGTGCACACTCTTTCACAGACAAAGATGTCATCAGAACTCTTCTCCCTCCCTCTAGCACTCTTCAGCCTTTGCTCCTCAGAGTGACTCATTCTAAACCTGAGAGCTTGCCCTGCAACAAATGCTGGAATTGCAGCACCAAACAATGTCCACCATAACTCCATGATGATCAACAGCAAAACTATCCTGTAGCTTACAAAACAAGCAAGTAAACAATATGAAATGGGAGTTTAAAAGGTGAGAGTGTACAAGTACTCAAATGCAATAACGTTAATGGAAAATCTACTTAAATCAAAGGAAGATCTGATGTCTTATATCAGAACATAACTTGCTGCCCTACATGTAGTTACAAACAGAATCTTTGCAAATAGGTGATGAATCAAGGACTGCTTGTAAGAAACGTACAGAATTCAAAAAACATAACTTGTACAAGATAGCTGAAAATTACCAATTAGGTGATAGGATCCATGTGCTTTATGAACTTTCCAATCGATATTTCACCTTGAATAAGCTTTCAAAAGTTGACATATTAAGATACTAACGCGTATTAAAATACAAACAAAAATCCTACAAGAAAAAAAAATTGCCAGCCTCTTGGATCATCCAGGGATAATGGAGTTGGGATTCTTTGTAAATGCATGACCCTTCTCTCAGCTAGAGGTTCATGCTTTGTAGCCCTTCTCTTCATTCCATACTCCAGTTTTCAAGAGAGAAAAAATTCACTTCTTCGAACAGTCTATTGTCTACCCTTCGAAACCCTTAACAACAGGCCAATGTCCATTTATGTCATAAATGTTTCCATGATTTATAATGATCATGAAAAGGCAATGCAAGCATCAGTTGTTCTGTTGGCCTAGTTTTCTTGTAGCATAATGAACTACAATTCCAGAAACTTTGACTCTTACATTCATTTGTGTCATTATTGAATAACAAGGAGTAACGGAGAATTTGGTGTCTTTCTGATCAGTAATGTAAGCAACCATCCCTACCATCATAAATAAGAGCACCAGGCTTTTGCCCATTCACAAGGACTCAGATTCTATGTAAAGAAATATTGACAACCTTAGGGAATGAAACAAACAACACAAGCTCGGCAGCTCTAAAATTGGATAAATACTTAAATGGCATGGCTACAAAAAATCTGTTTAGTCTAGTTGGAAGACATGCACAGCACCACATGATTAACAAACACAATGGTTAAACAGCATCACATGTCCAAAAAACACAACCACATTGCAAATTCCTTGGAATTTTTGAAACTATGTGTAAGTTTTGTCACACCTCACCTAGACAAAGTGTCATCTGACAAACGGTGTATTAGTGGTACAAAGTAATATTGTATCAACTTCAGTTTACACATTTTAGGTCCAATTATAAAATTTGAGGTTAACATTGGCCAATAATTTGCATGAGTCCATTTTGTTGTTTTGTGCTTGGAGTTGGGCCGTCATAATCTGAGCAGCCATTCCATTTTCCACCCCTTGCATATTACATGTCACTATGATGAAAATTGAACAAAACCTAAAACTTCCCCTTGATGAGATGCCCTACGATTAGACTCCCTTTGACAATGCGATTGCCATCATAGATCTTAAAACTGAACGAGATTTAAAGTGTCATTTTGCAATGCATCATTATAGTGATAATCCTCATTTAGTCATATATAAAGAAAATTTCCTTTTATTGGTACCCACTGATAAAAAGTGCAATCCTTTTTTTCCCAGAAAATTAAGATCTATAGTTTTTTTAAATAGCCATTCTCAGACATTCCTCACTCAGTCATTTAACAAGATTCCTTCAAAAGCTCTATGTTATCATGGAACCAGTAAGTTTCAACAGTCGTCACTACATCTTGCTGCATTCAAGCATTGTCTCTGTCACAGCCTTCAGCAGCTACCTTACCCAATCACCTCCTCTCTCCTATGATCCACTATCACAATATGCACTCGATGTGATTAAATATATTTCTTGCAAATTCCTGAATAGCCTGTGCCACTTGGTCTAAAATGCTCTACAACTTGGATACAAATCATAGCATTCTTATTAATGCCTTAGTGAGGACTCAAATTATGAGTGCAATTCTTGACATCAACTGTCTTGAACAATGCAATCAGATGTAATTTTCTGTAAAAAATGTTACCATTCTACAGCTTTAGTCTTCTTTATTTTACAGACTAAAGTGTGTAAATTGTGCTTCCATTTATATAACATAGTAAATAATACACAGCATTTTCCCCTACATAGCATACTATGGGAACAGAAATTAACAAAAACCCCACATATAAATATCATGTCCAGATCCAATAGATGGGTAGCAATACTCCCTGATACGTTGTGATATGTAGAGGATAAGCCACATGGAATATCTTTATTTGAATATTTAAGTTTTATTTTTGGATAGTTGTTGGGTATCTTTTGATGACATGTCAAAGCATGATCTCACAAGATTTTTGTCAAACTCTACGCAATACTACTTAGATATTTCATTGATTGTCATACCGTTATTGAGCAATTCATGCATTACAATTTTACAATTGTTCTAATCTTCCGTGTCTTAGTTTTATTTTATACAAAAATGATTCAACATGCATACCATCCTACTTCTACCAGAATTGGCATCCCCATGAATCTTTATTGCATTGTGTCATTTGTATGCATATCTTAAATCTCGTATCGATGCTTCTTAGAACATATACATGTTATTGGCAGAAACTAACATGTAAACATTTCCCAGGATATCATATTTTACTTTTACAAGATTAGTTCACTTGTGTGCCTTGTACTTCATATTTGTATCTGTCTCTTACTGCCATCATTTTGGTGCATCCTTTACGTATCTCTTCCCTCTTCTAGTTATTTCCAGATCCATCATGAACAAAGTCTTCAAATATAGCACAAAGTCACTTTAAGCATGACTGGAACTAGTTCTATCTGGCTTTTCATTTTAAGAGGGATCATTATAGGAGAAGGGACTAATCTTGCCTAAATAGAACTAGAATCAAGGTTCCAAAAATTAGTAGTCCATATAAGAACCAATCAGCAATTAAATACAACTACAAGTTTTATGAAGAAATCGGCGATTAATTAATTTAACCTTTTAATGAATTAGAATATATAAGCTTAAGAGAGATCACCACAGGAGAAAGGAGTAAACTTGCCTAAATAGAACCAGAATCAAGGTTCCAAAAACTAGTAGTCCAAATAGGAATCAATCAGTGATTAAATGCAACTGATCATTAATGAAAGGTGAGATATTGTATCTTAGTCAACCAATTACATTTTTTGGTTTTAAAGTGACCGCCTATATGGAGCTGTTTAGACGAGTGCTCTGTCAATAGGAAGAACAAAGGGAACCAGACATGTAAACATCAACTAAGAATCTGAGATTATATCTTAACTTAAATGGTTCATCAGATGTCGCATCTAAAGAAAGGGAGTCGAGTCATCATTGTTTGTTGTGGGAAGCCCATAGCAAGTCAGGTTATTGTCTCAAAAAATGGGAACCCTCAGCTGGCCAGAGTTAGGTCTTCACGTTCACATTTACATTTTATATGGAAATCGACAATTAATCAATGTAACCTCTTAATGAATCAGACTATATACAGTAACAATCAGCATACAAAAATATTGTAACTTGTTAAAAGAACAATGATTGCCTTATAATATAATACATGTAGGAGTCAAAATAATAACAATTAACTATAAACTAAAAAATAAATTCTCATCCAAAACATAGATATAATGTTATAAAAATTGAAACAAAGAACACAATACATAAAACACAATGACCAACACTGCAGTATGATTGGTACAATGATTGCATTATAATATAATACATTTAGGAGTCAAAATAATAACAATTAACTATAAACTAAAAAATAAATTGTCATCCAAAACATAGATTTAATGTTATAAAAAATGAAACAACACAAGTATATTTTAATCTTGAAACAATTCAAAATAGTAATTCAAGAAAATATACTTAAAATTCAGATACCTATAAGAAACTAGCTTGAGAAGAATCGTATATTATGAGGCCATAGATTCACACAGAACATGGAACTGAGCTTCTACATTATAATAACAATGAACAATAATTAAAACAAATGGAAAACAAGAAATCGGCAAATTCTGGATAACAATCACCAAGGAAGTTTCATTCAGAATGAATGTCAGAAGCATTGAACATACCCATTCAAGACATTAGAGTGATGATAATATTGTAAAAACTGTCGTGCAATGAAGAAACCGTCGGTGAATAGAAAATGGAGACAATTATATATAGTGTAGGAAATCCTCTAACTGAACAAGAACTTGTCCAATTTGTAATGCATGTAATTCTTATTGAACTAACAGCCGATAGAGACAACAAATCTGATTTTAAGGTTTTAGGCTTTTAGACTTGTTCTACTATTTTGACTGTATATTGTGTGTATTTTGTCCCATTTTTCAACATCAAATTATCGATTCCAATTTTCAGTTACTATCATTTTTTTAAAAGTTTTTTTTTAGTTTAGGAACACGAACAAACTATATTGGCCCATTTGTTTTGATGGTTTAAAAATCATATACTAATAATTAATTAATTTTTTCCTTTGTTTTTTCCCCAAACTGTTCATTTTTTTTGTGTCAGACTAGGTGTAAAAATCCTGAAGTTCATTTCAATAGAAAAAAACAATTATGTATTGGGTTTTTGGAGAACATGTGTTCCATTTGCCAAGAAATTGATTTACCAAACATACTTTTGCCACAAAAAAAACCTTACTTGCATGACAGAATGTGAGAAAAACTAAAAGACTAAAATCCGTGAACAAACAAGTCCTACGTTTGTTTGGAAAAAAACAAAATGTTGCAAAAAAAATACCATGGTTGACAAAGTGAATCTTCTAACATCTACGACCATCAATGGGTAAGAAATTACTTGTTATCCATTTTGTTTTAATCTAATAAGTAACAGTTTCTTATGTATAATTACAATTTTATTAGCTTTATTCACTATCCGTTTAACCGTTGACATAATGAATAGGATGGTAAACTATATTGGTTTCGTACCTATTCTACCCATTTGACATAAGAGTACATGTGTGTGTATGTATTAATTATACAAAAAATCAAGATCTTGATCATAAAATATATCATTTTCATTTTGATCATATACATGCAATTGATATTGGTTGAAAACAATTACTTTTATAGGCTTAATAAGTTAATTTAATTGATTTTGGGCATATAATTAATATTAATATATTTGCATATCTATAGCTCCTATTGTACAAGATGATGATTTTTTAAATTGAAAATATCTTGCATAATGATAATTATGTAGAAATTAACGGTCATTTGATGATATGTTACTTTTATATGTTGATGCTATTTATCTATAATTAATAAATTTACTTATATATGGTGATGTTTTTTAATTGATGATATCTTTATGTGGATATTACATATATTGTCGTAGAATAGGTACGAAACAAATATAGTTTACTATCCCATTCATTATGTCAACAGTTAAATGGATAATAGGTAAAGCAGATAAAAATGTAATTTTATGTGAAATTGTTACTTATTAGATTGAAACAAAACAAATAACAAGTAATTTCTTACCTATTGACGGTCGTAGATGTTGGAAAATTCACTTTGTCAATCATAGTATTTTTTTGCAGCGTTTTGCTTTTTCCAAACAAACATAGGGCCTGTTTGTTTACGGATTTTAGTGTTTTATTTTTCTCATTCTATCATGCAAGTAGGGTTTTTTTTGGGTGACAAAAAGTACATTTGGTAAATCAATTTCTTGGTAAGAGGAACATATGTTCTCAAAAAACCCAATACATATGAGTTTTTTTTCTATTGAAATGAGCTTCTACGTTTTTACACCTTGTTTGACACAAAAAAAAGAATTGTTTGGGAAAAAAAACAAAGAAAAAATTGATTAAATATTACTATATGATTTTAAAACCATCAAAACAAACGGTCTAATATAGTTTGTTTGTGTTCCTAAACTAATAAAAACTTTAAAATGAAAATCAGAATTGATAATTCGATATTGAAAAATGGGGCAAAATACACACAATATGCAGTCAAAATAGTAGAAGAAGTCTAAAAGCCTAAAACCCTAAAATCAGAAGCCTTGTTCATTGAATACACAGGTCTTTCAATTTGACATTCACATAACTCAATTAACGATTCAACAAGGCGCAAAAAAAAATCAACCATATGTAATATCTCAAGCCACAAGTTAAAAAATATCATGACATTTCTCCACTTTTTTTTTGTCTTGCCAAATTTTTATTAATGCGAGCCATGATATAAAACACTGCAATCAACAATAATAATAAGAACAAACATTACATATAACACTATATGAAATATAGATAACAGATAAATATTTAAAAAACCATTGAAAAAAATTCTAATTGATGATAACAAACCACAAAATAATCTCCTAAAGTGACAAAGTAGAAACAGCACAAAAAGAAAGATCCTACTGTTTTGATTCCACAACCTCAATACTTTATTACAAAAGTAGCTTAATTAAGCTGTTCACGGAAGAAAAAAAACCATGTTTTTATCCCACTGTTGGGGTCAACATCATATATTCTCTCTCCGTTTGTTATGTGAAGAGAGGACTTAAAGGGATAATCAACAAGAGAAATGACTTTTGGACAACAAGACATTATTAGACATAAATTTCGCAGCTTAAAGGCAACAGGACAACTATCACAATGTGCAAGCCACTAGTGTTTGAATAACTGACAGCTTATGAACTGGACTAGAAGATGATTAAGCTTGGAAAACTGATGATGTAAAATACACAATTGCAGGTTGCTGCATAGCTAAGCAAATATTAAGTAGAAAATCTCTTTAAATTCAGAAATCATAGCAATCTGGATTTAACTCCTTTTTTCCTTCTTTTGAACCATTAAAAAAATGAAACTTCAGAAATTTAAACATGACCAAAACAAACACTATAATAGCCAAGTAAAACTCTATAGTGATTCAAAGAACAATCAAATTGGTAAAAAAATTTATGGAATTTTAGGTTGCTTTGGAAAGTAACACAGTAGCCAAATAATCTGAAATTGTCAAATTTTGAAAATAAGTCCATGATAGAGTAACACAGTAGCCATTCATAAAAAAGACCAGATAAACAAGAATGAGGTTTTATCCTCCAACTCCCACAATCACCAAACCAAACCATGCATTCACATTATCTCCAGAGAAATCAAAGTACTTCCAATTTTCCCTTGTAACCCACTGAATCATAAAAAACATATAAAAAAGCATTTAAAAAGAGAAGAAAAAAAAAGAGGAATACCGGACCGGAGGGACGCGGTGGAGGAGGGAGGGCGTCGGGAGAAGGGCGTCGGAGGAGGAGGGATGGACAGAGCGGAAGAGTGACAGACGCGGCGGAGGAGGGAGGCCGTTGGGAGGAGGAGGGTCTGGGGAGAAGGGCCTCGGGCAGTGGAGGGAGGTCGTCTGGAGAGAAGGTTGTCGGGAGGAGGAGGGAGGTCGTCTGGAAGAAAGGCGTCGGAGGAGGAGGGAGGGACGCGGCGGAGAAGGGGCAGCGTCGGGATGAGGAGGGTTTGGGGAGAAGGACCTCGGGCGGAGGAGGGAGGTCGTCTGGGGAGAAGGTTGTCGGGAGGAGGAGGCAGGTCGTCTGGGAGAACGACGACGGAGGAGGAGGGAGGGACGCGGCGGAGGACTGAGGGACGCAGCGGAGGAGGGACGGCGTCGAGAGGTGGAGGGTTTGGGGCGAAAGGGGGCGGGAGGAGGGAGGGAGGTCGCCTGTTGGGAGAGGGCCCGTGTTTTTTTTTCCTTTTCGACGAGAAGGAATGAGGTTGTTGGAATGCAAGAAGAGAGTAATGGAATTAAATTTGGAATGTAATTTGGAATGGAATGGAATATTTTTATTTCATTTCATTGTTTGGTAAATAAGAAATTGTACGGTGGAATGAAATGAAATAGAATATTTTTATTCCATTCTAACTTCTGCTTGATCCCCTTCTCCAGTGCGTGTACCCTCCACCTCAAGAAGTTTTTCCTCTTCTGGTACAACTCCTTCTCCTGGAATTCCTCATACACGTTGTAGCAAACAGGGTGTCCCTCCTTGTCTAGACCATGCATAAACACCACCTTCTCCAGCTCCGACACCCCGAGGTCCTGTTCCAGCAGCTCCTCGATCCCGGACTCCTTGCGCCAGATGACGGTGTTCTTGATCATGGTCAGGGCGTCCTTCACCTTGAAGTCCCGGGCTCGGAGGAAGTTGAGGAGGATCGTGTCGCTCTTCTCGCCGTCGCGGGATTCCCCAGATGAACACTTCCTCCGGTGGTGGTGGAGGTAACTTCTCCTCCTCCTGCTCCGCCACCACCTCGGCTTCCTCAGGTTTCTTCTTCTCCTCCTGCTCCGCCACCACCTCGGCTTCCTCAGGTTTCTTCTTCTCCTCCTCCCCTACCACCTCAGCTGGCTCCGGCTTCTTCTTTTCCTCCTCCTTCACCATCATCTCTGGGGGAGCAGCGGCCGTGACTTGGACGACGGTTTCTTTGATGGCTTCAACTGTTTTAGCGCCGTCATCTATCTCCTTCTTCTCCTCCTTCACAGCAGCAGGGATAGGCTTTTCTTCTTTCACCGGTGCACATGGCTCCGGCTTGGTGGGTTCGTCTTCCTTCTTGGTTGCTTCCAGCGACTCTGCTGTAGGAGGTTGCGGGAGAAGGGAGGGAGATCTGCTGCGGGAGGTTGTGGGGGAGGGTTTGGGGCGAAAGGGGGCGGGAGGTTGCGGGAGATGGAAGTTGGGGGAGGGAGAAGGGCGCTGTTGCGGGAGAAGGGCTCTGTTGCGGGAGAAGGGAGATTTCGGACTCTGTTGCGGGAGAAGGGAGATTTCGGACTCTGTTGCGGGAGAAGGGAGGGAGAATGGGAATGGGAATGGAATTCCTTACGTTTTGAGAGGGAATGAAATTCCCATCCTTAATAGGAAGGGAATCAAATTCCAATCCTTTTTTTTGTACCAAACGTTAGAATTTCATTCCAGCTTAATTTTTCATTCCATTCCCTTTCATTCCGGGGTTCATTCCAGCGTACCAAATGCATCCTAAGTGTTTGCAAACAAAAATGTGAAAGTAGTTTATTATAATGATTTATTTTTTCTTTTACTAACATTCACTATTATAACTATCTCAAAGAAGTAACCGTACCAACGACTAAAAAAATATAAATGTCTCTAAAAATCAAAATTTACCAACACATTTTTATTTCTTATATCATTAATTATATATTATAATAACGGTTAATTATATAAACTATCAATATATTGATTATTTACTAACACCTTTCGATTTCTCATGTTAGTACATATATACTATAGCGACAACTAACCACATGTTATGTCAGTATATTAACACTTCACTAATAGTTTTTTTTATTTATAACATAAATAATTACATGTTAGAGTGACAGTGAACTAGATAATTATATCGAGTGGTTGTAATAACAAATGTTAATTGAGAACTATTTGTATTACATAATTTATCTTAAATATAATTACATATCCAATTCGAATCATGTAAATTAACATAAACATTAGTACCAAACATTTACAGACACAAGTTTGGTGTAAAAGATTTTTTTTTTTTTTGAACTGAAAGATAATATGTCACTATATTTTATTAATGCAAATCCCAAAGCTACAAAAAAAAAACAGAATAAAAAATGCAAAGGCAAAATGCCAACACTAAACCTGAATAATGAATGAAAAAAATGCAAAAGAGAGGAAATATGCGAACGAGAGAGAAGTTAAGAAGGCCTTTTGCACCATCCTACAAAGTACATTAGTCTCATTGACCAGCAAAACTCTTAATATAAGAGTCTGTTATAGACACTATCTTCTTTCTCACTTGTAAAACAGTTGATTTTGCTGTTTCTTCGTTAATCTCTTTTGTTCTCGTTCTTTTGTTTCTTCTTAATTGATAACATATCCTTTGCATCTCAACGCATTCTTTCCTGTCAATGCGTATTTGTAATGGATGGAAGTTGAGTAGGATTTTTTTTTCTTAGAGAATAGAGCAAGAATAATAGTGAGAATAAGAGGGGCAGAAGCAATAGTTGTGGTGGAGGAGAGCTTTGGTTTCTTGGGGTGGAGTCGTGGGTAGGGGAAGAGGCCAAGAGGGAGGTTGAGAAGGTTGAGGTAGTGGGAGAGAAGTGTCCGGTTACATGAAGTATTAATTGATAAGTAATGGACGTTATTAACGAGAGTGAGTGGTTGGAAAAATTGGTTTTAAATTTTGATTGTTTTTTATGATTATCATGTTAGATAACGTAAGACTAAGATGAAGTCTCATTTTTAGTTAATTTGAAATAAAATGTAAAAATTATGTTTCTTATACATTTATTTATTTAATAATTAAGGTCATTGCATCTTCTCAGGGAGATTTCATTTGGAACAAACAATATTGGACGGGAGCCTCTGGACGAGAACCAGTGCCTGGACAAGTCCATTCACCCCATCTTCTTACAGATATTTTATAAGCTCTATCTACTTCCATGGTGTATCATTCACAACAGCAAAAAACTCATACATTGGAACATGCAAAGCTAGACAGTACGTAGGAAAAAGACTCATCCAGCAGTTATCAGTAACTGATAAACTGTTCTCTTTAGTCCCCGTTCATCGTAAACCTGAAGGATTATCAACGGACTACCACTCATCCATTACATCACTAGCAAACACAATAGGGGATCTTCTAATCCCTTGCATATTTTCTTGCATGCTAGTTTTTTCAATAGCTAGCATATTAGGTACATCATAGCCAAAAGTTTATGGTGAATGATGTTTATTTTCCTTAATACAGTTTGTTGTTTCGTGAACCTAAACAAATTATTGTACATGCTCTCTACCTCCCTCACTACCACCATCGGTAGGGCCTTCCATCAGCCCCACTAGGCCTTCCTGTAATAGATTCCAACCACGATGGTGGTAGATTTTGGCAACGGCGGTGGCAGCAGTCTTCGATCGCGAACTACGGTAGTGACGACGATCTCGGCGGTGGCAACAGTTGTTTGAGAGTAATATAATCTTTTAATTGATCCGTAAATACTTATTATATATACAAATCAAATAAACTTTCCAATTAAATCACAGAAGCTTCAAATACTGTTAGTTTAAGAATAAGTTAACTTTTCCCAACAAGTAGAAGAACAAAAAATATTTCTAGTCGTTACCTTAGAGATTGAGAAAAATAGAATTCTTTCATGGGAAATTTGTTGTTCCTAGTTTATTTGTTTGGACGATTCTCAACTATTTCCTCTTTCGTCTCTTTATAACAATGAAAATTATCCTTTCTTCCAGGAGGACAAATCTTCCTCATGAGGTTAAGATTTTGAGAAAGCTAGGAGTTAACGGTTAGTTTTGTTCAAGAGGCAAACATAACCAACCTCGTTTTATTCGGCAACACGAGAAACAAAATATGTCAATGTTTTAGAATAGAAAAAAAAATACAAATATCTCACTCATGATCTCACATATTACATAAATATCATTTAAATTCCAAATATATTGTCTATACCATTAAACCTCATTTTTAATACATATATGCTATCAAGTTTAATTACGTTAGTATCTAATAAAATTGAAATGTACACTAACAACGTTAGACTTCAAATGTAAGTAAATTTTTTTATCCTCATGTCTCAACAGTTACATAAACGAAAAATTATTTTCTTCTCTCTTCTTAAACTTTCTTCTCCTCTCTTTCTATAACGCTCCCATGTTACATAATAGTACAGTATTATTTAATTAAATAATTAATTTTAAAAATAAATGATAAATAATTAAAATTTTTCCTATCCAAACATGTGTGCTGTTAAATGACTTCGGGAAACGCACTAGAGCAAGATTATACTTCCAACTATGCATCTGAAACAAATACAGATAAAATACGCATGAGTAACGTTAATGTCACCCAATACATGCTCTAAAAACCAAAATTGACAGAAAACTTCTAAAATTATAAGAGGTACAAATTGAAAAGTCAACTACAAAAATACTAAGAAATTCAATTACAAATCATGCTCTTTTCAAAATATTTCCTTTCTTTTATTTGAAATTCTATGCATCTATACAAATCCTTTTATGCATTCACAATAGGTAAATTTCCTTAATTACAGTCCAACTAAAACACAATTAAATTCATATCTCAAGACAATGAAATCATGATTGGAAACTAACTCAAAATCCAAGTATCAACTCAACTAGAATCGACTCAAAGCCACAAGTGAAAGTCCAGCTCGATCCTAGCTCAAACCATACAATCTCAGCAAAACTGGTCGTATCACCCTGGCCACAAGCAGTTGGCGAGGCTCTACTCCGTCCCGACTACAGTGTTGCGGTAAATCACCCCGTGTAGGAGTTCAACCGTCTCCACCATAATCTCAAAGTAAGGTACCTCTCTAGTACAAGCATGGAGTGCGTCCTCACAATGCTCCTTGCTGCTCGAGTACTTGAGGACTCCAATCCCAAGCCCAACCAACACCTACACTGAGGGAAGTCTGAATTTATCATTTCTCGGACTCTACTGTACTACTACAACAACACACAGTCACGAGACTCATTCCTCGGACCAACTCGGCAACCATAGCCTACGGTCCATCCCCGACTACTTAAAAATCTCACTACTCCTCGTCGATACAGTCAATCGACTTCTATGTGATTTCTACAAAACTCGGCAATTTCTTTTAAAACAGATGCATTTCTTTAAAAAGGCTCTTCACAACTGATTCTCAACAAAACTCTTTATTTCTTATCAAAAATCCATTTTCTCTTCATTTAATCATTATGGGCTCATAATCATTTTACCGTTAATTCTCGCCACTACTTCTCACCTACAATTCTCGTCAGTGAAAATTGCTTGACCTTTATACAAAAAGTTCAGAAAACCAAACAGCAGAACCCATCAACTGTAACTCGTAAAATCACCAGAAAATCCATAATAATTCATAGAAACTTCCAACGATCATTCAAAACATGAAGACATACCTCATGAGACATCCATAACAAATTTTCCACATGGATTAATATCATAGACTCATAAATCATGATATTTGCGAATAAATCATGATATTCTCAATTAATTCTCAAAATCACTACATAATCATTTTAATCCTTTCTCCAAGCACATAATCAATCTTAGGCATGCTTTCTACATTTTCTTATCATTTCATGGCATATTCTCAAGGAGGAAAACAAGAGGGGAGCGTACTCAGTGGTGATTGTCGGTGAAACCAACCTCACCGACGGCTCGACCTCTGCTCTCGGCTGGTAGCGACGGTGACAACGAACTTCGATAATGATGAAGAAATCTGGCAAAACCCTCCTTCCTTCCTCTCAACTCCTCCTTCAGCTCTCTCTCTCTCTCTCTCTTGTTTTCTCCCTCCCACTCTCTCTGTTTTCCATGCAGGTAGGTAGATGGGTGTTTTAAACACCCATGCGACTTCCTAGGTGGCAACAGGTCAGCCCTTGGCTCTGTCCAGCAATGCAAGCAGATGGTAGTGAAGAAAACAGGCATGTGGGTTGTAACACGTCCGTAAATTCATTTTGTAATTATTTACATTTTAATGAATTTATTCTTGGACAGGTGTTACTGTTTCGATGTTTGTTTATGTGATTTCGTGATTTTGGGCTTAGACCTCGTGGGCTGGTTTCTGGTTCAATGTTCCCGTGCGTGGTTGGCACTTTACATTGCAGGACTATGCTTGTGGGTCCGTATGTAGGTTTGTGTGGGGCCTACGTTTGTGGGCCGGTTGGTGGGAATGAGTTGATGCGGTTAGTTGCTAGCTAGTGCGAAAGGCTGGTGGTTGCACTGTGCATGCATGCATGCAGCTATCACCATCTGCGCGTATAAAGGTATGATCGTTAACCTCCTCCCTCTACACCTCTCCTCCGCTTTCTCTCGCTTCGTCGTCCTCCTCCCGAGCACCACTTTCCCCTCCCTCACTTGTTTTCTCCTTCCCTCCCACTCTCTCCCACTCACCTGCACCCCCACCCTCTTTCTCCCCTCCCCCTGTCTCGCCCCTCTTCCTCTCTCTCGTCTCTTCTCTCTTTCTCCCCTGCCTCTTCCCTTTGCTCGGTGTGCATGACGGCGTGCGGCGGCTTGTGGCGGTGACGTGTGACTCCGAAGAGTCATTCCAAGGGTCGTGGAGGCTCCGAAGGCTTGCAAGTGGTTGGTGGCCAGAGTTGGGTCGCTGGAGGTCATATTAAGGTACGCACCTCATCTTGTGTGAGAAAACATGAAATTGGTAGAAAATGATAGGAATGCATGAAATTTAGGTAAATTTACATTCCTAGAATTTATTGTTAATTTATGGTGATTTATGGTGACATTTATGATAATAAATACATGTGGTTTGGTTTTGGTTTTCTCTATGCTCCTCGGCTTTGTGATTTTATTCTGGGAGCTACGCTTAATGGATTTTGGTTTTATTTATGTGGATTTGGAGTAGACTTGAGGGCCTACATCTTACGTTTTATGTGAAATTTTTGGTACTTGTTTTGGGAGTCCGATTGTTGGTCCCATGTTGGGCGATTTTTGTGGAAGGTGCTCTAGATCGTTTTCTGGATTTGCAAAAAATGACATACTGAATCATTTCGGTATGTCGTTTTTCTTTCAGGGTGGGTCCTCTAGTCGAACTTCGATCGACCAATTCTAATTGGTCTTTCGATCCAAGGATTTTCAGTATATCGAACTTATTTTGATATGCCGAATCAGGACCCTAGCTGTTTTATAAATCTGATTTCTGAGGATTTTCCAGATTAATTTGTTTTGCCCATTTGAGATGGGATTATGGGCCATCAGTGGTGGTCTCATAGAACACCTGATGTGCTGCTTTGCCGAGGTTTTGAAAGAGTTTCCAAATATATAAAATGGTTTTAAAAAATCATTTTCACAGAGATGAGTTGGCCCGTTTTGGAAAATAGTTTTCCTAGTTGTCTATGTACAAACTGAGACGCTGTGGGATCGTGTCATCGGGACCAATGAATGTGACGACATTCTCGTGTGGTCAGGTGTGTCTCCCTGGTTGAGGTTGGGGACCAAAATACCTGAGGCTGAGGGTCGTCGAGTCTTGGAGATATGAGACTCCCTAACTGTTGTTTAGAGGCTAGGGTTGTGGTCCACCGGTTGAGATGTCTTGTGGCATGACGGGGAGGTATGATACTCCTGCTGTCACTGTGAGCATTGAGGCTCAGGTGTTGTCGGGTGTGGAGGTATGGCACTCTCTCCTGAGTACTGTGTGGAAGACGCTTTGTGCAGGCGTACCCTATGATGGCCAGTGCAGGTAGGACACGTGTCCTGTGTTGGTAGTGTCCTAAGAGACAGGACTGCCTTCCTATAGAAGGGTTGGCTCTGTGAGGGTTCTCTAGGTGGGAGGATTGAGGAACGATGGTTGACTCCTACACAGGGTGGCACACGGTGGCAGTGCAGTACACTTTGATGGTTGCGTGTGGCCAAAGTTAGTTGCCTAACGTCGGACTTCCCGACTTACTATGTGTGGTTATAGCCATTGAGGGTCTCGTTTGTGGTTTTGGGTTAGTAGAGTCTTGTTTGCTGTTTTGGCCAGTATAGATCGCATTTGCTGTGGTTTTCAGCCTTTTAGGCTTGATTGATCGATTTTTGTGGTTTTGGAGGAAATGATTTGCGAAATGAATTTAAAGGAAAATTAATATAGTTTTGTTTTCCATCGTTTTCGTGGGGTGCATGTTGGATGATTTTTGTCACTCACGCTTGTTCTTTGTGGTTTTTGAGTTGCAGATGTAAACATGCAGTTGGGTTTTAGCATAATGCACGTAGTCCGGAGTTTCGTAGCCGCGCACACAGGTTACTAGTAGTTGATATTTCTGCTTAGCTTTTAATTTCCTGTCATTTAATTTGCTTTAAATTATTATGAGAATTGGAGACGTAACATGGGTGATAGGCGACGTTTATTGTTTTTTTAACATATCACTATTCAGACCACTCGTCGTTAATTCTCATTATTAAATCTTGCCTACAATTCTCGTCACCAATTCTCGCCTATAATTCTCGTTTGATCCTTATTTTAGGGAACCAAAGAGAAAATAAGAACTCTAATCATACAAATCATTCACAAACACTACTCAAATGCAAGCACATATTTCCGTATTACAAAGTAATCAAATTCCAAAGCAAAATCACTAATATTCATTGTCAAATACATAAATTCTGGATGTGACATAGATGCATTTAAAATTGAAGATCGTTGATATAAACAATGTTCTTTTAATTTAAATGATATTCATGTGTAATTATAGATGATATAACTGTATATTTCTTGTTTTAAAATCGTGGTAAATTATTTCCGTCCACGCTCCTCACTGATCGGCAGACCCATCGTTTGACTTTACATTTTTCTTGTAATTAGTTATTTAGTTAATTATACACGACACGTACAGTGGACGTGCCGGAGTGGTTATCGGGCATGACTAGAAATCATGTGGGCTCTGCCCGCGCAGGTTCGAATCCTGCCGTCCACGCCTTTTTGTTTTTTATGATTTCCTATCCTGGGACATGTACTCTCTCAAAGAAGATAATAAACTTTTTGACCTCAAAAATGCCAATGTTGACAGTCTTCTCCTCCGCATTTTCTGCAGAAGTCTTGGTGAGAGGAGAAAGGCTGGAGCTCAAAGAAAGTTGCATAATCTCTAGTTCATCCGTCACCATGGATGATGAATGTGGCTTTGCTATTTAAGAATCTGCCTTCCTTTCTGGATTGATTCGGGCCCTTTGGATCCACAGGAAGAAGTTTTGGACACCACAGGAAATAGCAATCTTAGCATGTCGACCTTAATTGTAAGCCACAATTGTAGCAAAAAATAGTAATTTTTTTATGTTTCTTCTATTGAACTTAACGATTGATTTAGTCACTTAAGTTGAGCCTTTTTACGAGACCATGTAGACTAAATTAATTAGGTTCATGTGAGATATGGAGAGAAACCAAATATTAGATAAAGTATATTTGATAATTCAAAGTTTTAAGACATGAGGAAAACTAAAATTTTAGAGAAAACATTTATGTAAATGATTGTAAGATTATTCATTCCTTTATAAGCTAATGATTTTAGTCTTATATTGTCTAAAAAGACATGCAATGGGCTTGGACTTGGGCTTGTGTTAGTTCTACCTTCACCTCAATAAAATGTGGTTGGCTCCAAATAGTTGTTTAAAGTCAAATGCCGAGTAGATGATACCATAGATCATTACAAGGCCTGACTCATAGTTCAAGACTATCGTCAACAACAAGTTCTCAATTTTGAGAAGACATTTAGCCCTGTGATCAAACAAACAACCATCCACACTATCCTATCATTAGTTGCAATGCTTCATTGGTCTCTTCGACGGTTAGACATGAGGAATGCCTTTCTTCAAAGATATCTCATAGAAAAAGTCTATATGAAACAGCCACTAGGGTATACCAACACCTCACATCCAAATCACATATGTAGACTGAATCAAGTCATTTATGGTCTCAAACAGGCCTACAAAGTTTGGTTTCATCGATTGCAACAATTCTTAATTCATCTTGGCTTCTCTTCAAGTATGTCGAATTCTTCTCTCTTTATTAAACAACATTGTTCTTATACTGTGGTTATCATGATATATGTTAATGATTTGATAATCATTGGAAGCAATGATTCAATTGGGAATGGAGATAACTTCAAACTCTGGGACTCTTTTCCTCACTCAGACTAGATATTGACCTAACCCATCACCTTCCAAAATATAGACCTTAAATCCAACCCCATTTACGTGCCTATACATATGAATGACATACATTATATTCTACGATTGAAAATTTAATATCATTTATGATTTATGAAAATAACATGAAAACTCAATTTACATAAGAGCTCAAATATTAGACGATCAGAAGAACATGAAATGTTGGGATTCAACTGGAATGTGAAAAGCTCAAATAACGCTTTGAAAATCCCACTGCGCGTTGGACTATTTTCTTCTGGATGATTACGAACAGCATTATTTACTGACCAGTAAATTTCAAAATACCAAAAAAAGGCCACAAACTCAGCACAATTTAAATGATTAAGAAGAGAATGATGATAAAGGGACTTAATCATAGATGCTTGTTTACCCAAAAGTCAATTACAAATATTCAATGAAATAGAGAAGAGAGCAGAGGAGACGCCTATGCATAAATAGAAATTAGCAGAGGCACACAACTGCCATATGAAGGGAAAAAATTACAAGCTACAGACAATTCCGTCTCAGCTTTGAAAACCACTAGATTATTTCTTTTGCTATAAAAAGGGCCTTTTAGGCCCCTTCACTTCCAACAAACAATGTAAATACAACATTTGCTTGATTGCAAGTGCAGCTGCATAAAATCAGATAAATGGAAAACGACAGTAATCGAGTATATTTACAACATCTTCATTTTTTTTAGTATCACACTTGAACCACGGTAATGCTGCAATTGAATAGGGACGGCTCAACTCATTTCAATAAGAGAGGCATCCACTATTCTGTTTTAAAGCCCCGAACTTGGGTTTTCAGATCCAGTAGCAATGACTCCCATGCCATTTCCTACGGCTGAATTGTTTCCTAGGTTGCTAGATTCTGGAGGAATTCTACTGGTTTCAAGCTCTTGAGCAAGCTCGTCAATCTTGCGGAATTGATAAGGCCATCTTGAATTGTAGAGAAATTGGCGAAGATCATATCTGTTGTCTTCTGGTGAGTAGCTCTGAGAACATCAAAATGAGTAGTTCATCTATATTAACAGACATAAACCACTTCAACCAATTACAACTATGAGGGGAAAGACAATATATCAAGGTACCTCAGCATGGTAGGAAGGTGTCAAGACAGTCGTCTTATGTCTATTGATTGAGTAATACTTGAAGAAGTGTTTGACTTTGCCAGCAACCTCTGAAGGTGTTAAACTTCCACACCACTTGTGACAGAGAGTCTTTAACATGAAATAAGAAATGCATTGATGTGTTAAAAAAATTAGCAATATTGTTGGTATTGATTGGGTAAAAGCTCATTACAAATCTTATGGCCAGAAAGCTTCTTCTATTGGTATCGATCAAGAAGATTATACATCCAAAAACAAGGATTTGACTATAAATTTTCAGAACTTCATGGTGATCAGGGAGAAAGAAAGTGAAAACACGGAAATATAAGCCAAGTAAGACTTGGGAATAATTAGACGTTAAATTCTCTCATGAAAACAAAGGCTTTAACAAGAAGTTGTGCTTGATTTTTTAGAAACAGTGTTTTTAGCCAAGCACAAAATACAGGTCCTGGAAGTCTCAGTTTTCAGAACCTATGAAATTTACCAAAAGTTATAGGATAGAGAGACATCAATGCATTTCCTTTATTTGAAGGTTTTCATAAATTTCTATATTTGTTTTTTTCATTTGTCTCTCCATCACCCATGAGGAATTTGAATTTAACAAAAGAGCATCACTAATACCAATTGTTTGCCCTGGAAGTAGATTAGGCTACTTCTAGAGAGATAAAGGTAAGAGGACCCCATTCGTAGTTTCATACCCTTTAAATCCAGTGACGCTAACATATGAATGATGGAAAGCAAAAAACCCAGGACTTTCACCGAAAACAGAGTGATCCAAAAACAAACAACTAACCAGAAAGAAAAGAAATCTGAAAACAGAGTCTATCATCTTCATGCTACTCTATGAAGAAAATAAAACAATTACTATCTACACGTGTTAAAATACAAACCTGAAACATTGACACAGGGCCACAACGGAATATTTTACGCATCCTTCCATACATTGAAAGCTCCTCATATGTCATTCCCATGTCCACTTCATCCAACTGATTTATGAAAAAATCGTGTCAAACAACATGCAGCACACAGCTCAACATGTAGCACACAGCTCTCTTTCTTAACAAATTACACTTTGCTTAGAAGGTTCCATATTTTATCAAAAGAAAATAACCAAAACATTCAGAAGAAGAAGAGAACTCAGGGATGCCTGCAAACTATTCAACAAGCACACCATACAGACTTTTACAAGTTTATACTTCTCACCTGTTCTTCTTCTTCGAACTGCAAGGCCCCCATTTGAATCTCATAGCCATTTGGTACAATGGAATTGAAGATTGAACAAAAGCCTAATTCCACTTTCAATTTCATTCTTATTGTCTTTTCATATAATACAGATTCCACAAGAACTGTGATTCCTTTGCATAAGGAAATTGGGATTTTCCTATCCTCTAGGAATTAGGATTTCTTTCTAAGGTAGTGCAATATTTCTTAGCATTTTAGGGTTTAAAATGATGCAAATAACAGAATTTGAAAAAGTTCCTTCTATGTTCTAAACTCTAGTATTCTACCAAACTCCCAAAGCAAGGAGACCAACCACTATGCATCTCTTTTCCCCTTCATTCATCTTAATATGAAAGCATGTTTGTCTACATGAATCCATGGTTAAAGTTCAAGTTAAAATCAACAGTCATCAGATGGCAGTGATTTTGGAAAATAACAAGGAAACAGAAAAAGAAAGGTAACCCAAAAAAGTAGTCAATAACCAAGAAAAGTTAGAATTTAATGGTAAGACATTGTCACGAGACAATTAAAACTAGAGAGCCAATGCAAGCAATTACACTGCCAATTGCAACACGTGGAAGGAACCCAGGGGTAGCTAAGCTACTAGGAACAATAACTCAGAGATATAGAAGTGATAAAACAAAACCGAGTTTCATTTAGCATAGAAATACCTGGCTATAATTTGAACGGATAGGCTCAAGCTCTGCAGTTGGAGGAGCTGCTTCAACTTCTGCCAAAGATGGGAAGTCAAGATGAACTGCAGCCCACTGTAGAAACTTACGAAGATCCTGCTTGCTTACACTTCCAATAGGATTTATATCTGCCGAACTGCAGTCATACTGTTGAAAAGATCCAGAAAAAAAAAACTCGTGTTAGCACTATGTTATATGGATTATGTCTCATATGGATACTTGTTATATGAATATCTGTATAAGGGATAAATATATGTAACTATGTTGCTTATCAATAACATATATTCACTTTTTCTCCAATTACAACATGATATAAGAGCCCTAGACCACATAAAACCCTAGCCGTCACCTTCTCTTCTTCCCTGCCAGGCTTCTACCACTGTCTAGCCCACCTGCCGACGTCATCAGCCCCAGCAATCGATGTCACTGGCCTTCCACGCATCTCCGGCACCTTCCCAGACCTCCACTGGCTCTCTCCGGCCCCTCCTCCCTAATCCCCTCCTCCAGACAACCTCTCTAGGCCTACCGATCGGCCCTAGCAACCTTCCCTTGTAGCAACCGACGGTTTTTTCAGCCAGATTGTTGGTTGCCATCGTATGATCTAGGTTGTTCTCTACTTCTACTTCATGGTACTGCATCAAAGATTGTTCATATGCCCTAGTTGTACTTTCCTCTACTACTATCTACCCTAGAAACAGATTCTTGACTACTATCTATCCTACATATGGGTCCTTGCTGCTAATTTATGGTATTTTTTGGAAATTCCAACCGTTTATTTGCTGTTTTTTTTTCATTGTTTTACATCACGTCAGACCTTATTTGTTGATATTATAGCTATCTCTCATGACACATGGCTTAAAAATCTCTCTAGGACATCTATCACGTTAAATAGCAAGAATCATCTTCTATGGTTGCAGGCATTTGAGACATTCTTAAGTGCCCATCAAAAGATCCACCATCTTACAAATGATCCTTCCGAAGTCGAAGACGCCATATATGAGGATTGACTTATTGATGACTGTGTCGTTATATCATGGCTTGTCAACAATATAGACGAAAATGTTTCCAGATGTGAAATGATGTTACGACATACTAAGAGTATCTAGTAGACTTTGCAGAGTACTTATGGACATGAGAAAAATATTGCACGAATCTATGAAACATATGAGCAACTGTTTGCTCATCTTCAAGGGAAGTATTCCGTTTAAGAGGTTTACAGTTCTCTCCAGGTACTACTGGATGAGCTAGAGATATACCAATCAACTGTCGCAGACATCTCTAAGATGCATCAGTACAAAGAAGAGTTGACTGTCATTATTTTCCTGGCAAGGCTCACTCTTGCATTGGCATCTCAAATTCGTGGCCCGATACTTGATATTGAGACTCTTCCATCGCTTTCGTTTACCTTCTCTTGAACCCTCCAGATCTCGACTACTACCCTTCCAGCTATTCCTAATCAATCAGTGCTAGTTACATCCACCAGAGGATATAGTCATGATGGTTGTGGGCGTAGGCGATCGTCTTCAGGGGGATGTGAGCACCTGTTTACTCATCGTCGTTGTGATCACTGTGGTCGCACAAATCAATCGTCAAATCACTACTGCAGCAAGTTTAGTCGACCCCCTAGGCTAAACATATGGCAAAGACTCCCTCTGATGATTCCTTTACTCTGATAGTGACTATTTCCCAAATTGATTATGATAGCTTTCTTCAACTCTAAGACAACCAAACCTTACCACTACTGCCCATGCTTCTGTTTCAAATATACCTACCTTACTAACTTCTAGTACTAGTTCTTGGATTATCGACTTTAGGACTTCCTCCACTTTTTTTACCCATCTTTCCAACTTATCTGACATTAAATCTATTTTTATTGCCAATGGTTGCTATTGCATTGTCTTTAGGGAAGGTGTGGTTCATATCTCTTCTTAGATCACTATTGAAAAAGTCCTTTATGTGTCTAACTTTCACGTTAACTTACTTTCCATTAGTGTTATTACCCACTAACTTTACTATTCTGTAACTTTTTTTCTCTTATTATTGTACTTTTCAAGATCTACAGGCGAAAAAGAGGATTAATTTGGGCCATGAACATAATTATAGCATTTACATGTTGGTCCAGTATGATATACCTAGTGGATTGACATTTGTTGCAGCTAATGCAGACTTCTCGTTGTTATGGCACTACCATCTTGGTCACCCATCACATCGCAATCAACAACAAACTCTTCCTTAGATCACCGTTGAGTCATTTATTTGTGAATCGTGTCGTTTAGATAAGCACCATCGAATTACCTATATGTAGTCTAAGTTGTCTAATAGTCAAGGCCTCTTTGATTTAAATCATTGTGATATCTGAAGGCCCGCTTGTAGTGTATCAGTGTTTGGTTTCCATTATTATATTGTGCTTGTGGATCACTATTCTAAAGTTTCTTGGATGTACCTCTTGAAAGATAGACATCATATGTATGACATTGTTAAGAAATTTTTTACAAAAAAAAAAATAATTTTTTCGTTACTTCAAAAATCTTTCAAGCTAACAATACTCTTGAATTTGTTCAAAAGGATGTGGAAAATTATTGTGCTTCGTTAAGAATCTTTTGTTAAACCTCTTGTTCACATACCTCTCAGTAAAATAGAGTGGTTGAACGCAAGCATAGATACATATTTGACGTCACCCACACTATTTTGTTTCAAATGAATGCTCCAAAATCATTCTACTATGATGTCGTTCTTACAACCACTCACCTTATTAATAGAATGCCCTTTGCACCTCTTAGTGGTGAAATTCCACTTTAGCATTTGTGTCCTGAGAAGGAACTCTTTAATCTTCCTCCAAAGGTGTTTGGGTGAATCACCTACATCCAGGATCTTAATCCAGGTTTTGACAAGTTAGCTCTTCAATCTCTTCGATGTGTCTTTATGGGATATTCTAGAACTTATAAGGGATACAGATGCTATCATCCACCCAATCATCATTACCTTGTGTCTGCTGATATCACCTTTTAGAAGTTAAAATCCTACTATGATTCTTCTACCTTTCAGACTACCCCTCCTACTACTCCAGTTCCTTTCCCTATTGAAATTATGGATAAAGGGGATGTTCAACAATAACCTTTACACAAAAATATGCCTCGTCCACTATAGATTTATCATCGACAACGCAACATGCCTACACCAACTCAGACTAAACCACCATTCTCCTCTACAGATCTTCCACCATAAGATCTTGATATGTTCATTGCTTTACATATAGGTACACGGTCTTCCACTGTTCATCCTATTTCTACTTTTATTACCTATGATTTTCATCATTCCTCCTTTCACCAGTTTGCCTTGTCTATATCTTCAGAATCTATACCAAAGAACTATCAATAAGTGCTACTTCTACCACACTAGAAGGCAGCCATAGCCCATAGATGAGGAGATGCAAGCCTTACTTACTTGTGGTACATGGGATTTGATTGCTCAGCTTAAAAGAACTGCATTATTAGTTGTCGATGGATATTTAATATCAAGTATAAGCTTGATAGTTCTATGTACAAATACAGAGCGAGGTTGATTAACCGTTGTTCGCAGTCTTATAGCATTGCTTATTAGGAGGCATTTTCTCCAATGGCCTGCCTTAATTCCATTCGAATTATCATATTTATTGTTGTCAATCACTCATGGGATATACACCAATTTACCAATTTGACGTGAAGAATGTTTTTCTCTACGATGATTTAGTAGAATAGGTATACATGGAGCAACCCCCTGGGTATATTGCTTAAGGGAAGAATAATGTGTCTTCTCAAGAAAATAACATATGGCCTGATGCAAAGTCTGGGAGCATGATTTGATAAATTCAGCAAAGTAATGATGCATTTTGGGTTCAAAAAATATGTTATAGACTATTCAACGTTCATTAGGAAAGACACTAATCGTTGTATACTATTGGTAGTATATGTGGATGACATCATTCTTACAGGAAGTGATGCTACAGGTATCAGAGAGACGAAAAAATATTTATAGTAACATATCACTACAAAAGATATGGAACATCCTAAGTACTTTCTGGGATATGCACTTAATCTTTTTCAAGAGACAAACCTCATAGGATGCAAACAAGAAAATACTCCTATTGATTTAACACTAACTTTCTGGGATGGTTCTACAAGCATATATGAGGATGCAGGTAGATACATATGACTGATTGGCAAACTGATCTACCTGACTGTGACACGTCATGCTGTTGGACTTCTCGGTTAATTCATGCATGAACCTAGAGAGATACATTGACAAAGTGCCTTACGTGTGGCGTGTGCTTGTCTACATTAAAGGTACATCAGCACAAGAACTAGTTTATAAGAAACATGGTTACCTAGATGTTGAGATATTTTCTGATTTTGGTTGTGTAGGAAACAAGAGTAATAGAAAATCTACATCAAGATACTACACCTATATAGGCAGAAATCTTATAACTTGACGGAGTAAAAAACAAAATGTAGTATCACGATCCAATGTAGAAGTTGAGTACCGTTCCATGACACAAACAACTTGTAAGATGATTTGAGTTAGATCCTTCTTGTCAGAGCTTGATTTCCTTGTAAGAACCCCCATAGCCATGCATTACAATAATCCTACTTTCCACAAGCACACTAAGCATATTGAAGTGAATTGCCATTATATGCGTGACTTAGTAATGAAAGGAGTTATTTGCAACCTATATACTCAATCAGTAAAGCAGTTAGCAGATATCTTCGCTAAAAGATTGACTGTTGGGAGGATTTGAATCTTTATGTAATAAACTAAGTATGATTAATATGTATGCTCCAGCTTGAAGTATGCTCCAGCTTGAGGGAAAGTATTAACACTATGTTATATGAATTATATCTTATAGGGATACTTATTATAAGGATATCCATGTAAGAGATGTAAACCCTATACAAATGTAACTATCTCACTAATCAATAACATATATTCACTTCCACCATAACTACAACACACAACATCCACATTAATAACGGGCAGTCAACCGCATGAATAAAGCATGAATTGTTATCATCTAATAGTTTGGTTCAATCACAAACAAACGAATAACTCAGCCAACATAAGAATGGCAAATTCTCTCTTCCTGAAATTTATAAAAAAAAATTTGAAAATAAAAAACAGAATACCCTTCAATTTTTAATTTAGTGTGTATCATCAAAATAAGCAAAAACAGAAAATTCAATCACAATTCACAAGAACTATGTCAATCAACCAACAATAAATACATTAAAAGTGAAAGTTCATATTACACCAATCAAACCAAAATGTTTGCATCTTAGATTTACCTTTGTCAGGTAACCACGCAATGCTTCATCTACATTTGAGCTGCCTAAGACAAGAAAAAATCCAGATTTGTTTTGGACCCAGGGCATGAGTGATGCTAGCATAAAAGCTAGCACCATTCTAACTCGAGCTTGAATGTTCTGTAGCCCTAAGTTCTCAGCATTTGATCCACCATCAACCTGTGTAAACATTAGTTCATTGTTTAGATATCATGTGTAATTAAACAAAAGGGAATTGCATGTGGTGGTGATGCAAAGCAAAAAATTTGTCCTCAAAGGATTTCTCTGGCTCATTCAAATACATTCAACAAAACAACAGGAAACAGGAAAATTCTAACTAGAAATAAATCCAAATCAGTAGCAACCTTAAACAGGAACATGGTAACCATAATTGAAATATGGTTTGCAATCTATCAAGGTGCTAAAAATAAATATTTGCAATAATTGTTTTGCACCTGACTGATTAAAGCACTATCTTATTAATAAACTTTAAACTTGTGAGTAAGACTACGAAAAATGTTTTAAGTCGTCATCAAAAGGCAATTACATGGTGAGATTTATGGCTTGGTAGGCCATCATTTTTTAAATTTTGAGTACGTGGGTGAAGCTACCTTACAGAAGTAATGGAAAGGAAATTGAGACAAGAAAGGAAGTAGTAAATTCTTGCTATATAGAATTGAAGAATACAATAATTTATAGCAATTATTGATCAAATAAAGCAAAAAAAAAACTAACACAGCGAAGAAATCATCATTGCCACTTGCTGAAAAAAATCAGATAAAGATGCACAAGTGAACCTAGGAAATCAACAGATACTTTATAAATCAAGGCAGGTGCTTGTGACATCTAAACTGTGTGAAAGTAAATAGTGATTCAACTAATCATGGAAAACATTTTAACTCAAACCTTGATAACAAGCTAGCATTCAGTTTTTTTAAGGAAAAAACAATGACAAAGTGTAATGGGTTTTTTAACAAAACGAAAACGAAAAAAAAAAGAAAAACAAAAAGTGAGATCCCCAAACCCACCCACATCTCTCCCCAAAATAAAATCTCTGGACTTGGATGCTACAGGCTGGTCTGCCTATTTTCTTGCTACTGTTTGTTGACTTTTATCATATGAAACTGGACACCACCTTAATCACAATTTCAGATGGTAAAATTGCTGCTTGAGTGTGTGTTTCTTCATGAGAAAAAAGACACTAAAAGAAGCACCATTCAAGTGGTCAAGTGTGTCGTGCAAAAAGGTAACAATGTTACATGAAAGATAAACACAAATCCACTAAGTTGGCTTATCATGTTAACCTTGTGAGGCAATGCCATCAACGACGAAACAATATAACTACCAAGTACCTTGTAACGTGGATGTTTTCCCGTAAGCATTTGGAACAAAGAAAGAAATGCAGAAATAACAGTATCTATATGAACATCGAGGTGCCATGAACCAATTTCATCAGCAAGCTTCTTAGCTCGATCCCTCGTAGCCTCAGAGCTGGAAACGATCAGAAAATTAGTTTTATTATCCTCAAGTCATGTTTCTTTAGTAGTAACTTGTGACACTTATGAGAAGAAAAAAAGGGAACCAGAAACCAATGATTAGAGAAACGACCCCAAGTTTGTAAATATCAGGTCCAATATAAGAAAAATAAAGTGTTGAAGGTAGATGAGACTGAAAATGCAAATAACTTTAATGGTAGGCCAGCTAAAATACATCCATGTGGTATGTAATCAGAACTACGTACAGATGTGAACTTGATCATGATAACATCAATATAATTAAGTGTCTGAAACTCAGCTGCAGAGGGAACTATGACAGAAACCAGATGTCCTCGAACTATGGAACTCCCTGGACCTTATGGAACAATACAAATGACTCATCTTCAAAGGAAGCAATATTTGGAAAATGCATTTGGCAGGGTGAAGGAATGGGGCACTCTGAGGACCAACTTTGTTAAATGATTGGGAAACTTTTTATCAAAACAGTCAGAAAAAATAACAAAAGGGGGTCTTAATGGGCGAGAAGATCCTGGAACCAAAACAAAATGCCACAAAGAGACTGGCAGGGAAAAAATAAAAGAACAAAAACAAACATAGGCAGTCCCAACTAGCATTCAAATGGCTTAAGAGACTCCATCGAGGTCAAGATAGGAGCATCTGTGCCATCCCCTCCAACAGTATCCTGCGACCAAATTGTAGCAAAATGGAAAATCTTGTATTGGAGTCCCCTGAGATCCACTAAAACACCCTGTTTAGGGGTTTGAATCCTAATATCAGTGTTGACCATGGTGGCAGGAAGTTCAACCATGCCATGAGAAAACAACGAAGCTGAGTCAACAACATTGTGTCTTGTACACTGGCCCATGTTTCACACCTATAGTATGTCGCATTACCAGCGACAAGGGTTAGAAAGGGTGCAAGAAGCACAAGGATATCATAGTGAATTTGGAAAATATTATCCAATGTTAAAGAAAATGGATGGCTAGAGATACACTATTCCCTTCAGTTGGCACCATGCTTAGTCAACATAGACATCCATGAAGACATTGAGGTGATTGTCCATTGAAATCATGAGATGCAAGCCACCACGCAGCTTACTAACAATTGTAAAGCCTTGTTTTTTAGTTTGTTTTGAAACAAGGAAAGAAAGATATCCATTATATATAACCATTCAACAAAACCAATATAATATTTCCATCTAATGTCCAATATTAGCTAGATGTCTTCTCTGCCACCTCTTATAAATCACTATTCATGTTCTAACTAAAAGATATATGACAATATAGAAAAAACTAAGGCTACATGACCAGGAACTGGAATATATGTTGCCAAGTAGAACTTTACGTGAGAACAAAGATGAATAACCACTATTGTGCAACATAAATAACATGGATGTACAGGCCCATCGAATTGGTAGATGTGATATAGAGAAAGGGCACTTATGGAAATATTTCAAAAAAGTTGAGTTGAAAAAATTCAGAAATTAACCATATTGCCTTGACCAAAACACCTACCTGTTTTCAGTTCCCATATACACAGTATAGAAGATACGTCTCGCAAATTCTTTGCTGTCTGTTGGAAACTCTCCATCTCTGTACAGACCTATACGTATGGCATCAGATTTCACTTGTTCATCTCCATTTGCAATGTCTGCATGTGTTCTCTTGTT
>JAMKQA010009186.1:0-24539 GCA_024699735.1 Posidonia australis | reverse complement strand
TTTAACATTTTAATCTTGCTATTGTTTATTTACAATGTTTTTGGTTTAAATGAAAAGTTAATTTTTTCAAAAAAAATGGAAAAAGATTGCTGGACCCGTTAGACCCGGACCCAAACCCAGACCCATTATCTTCATGAGTTTGGGTCTGGGTCTGGGTCTTGATTTTCAGACCCAGACCCATGAAAAATGATGGGTCTGGGTCTGGGTATAGGTAGACCTGACCCAGACTCGACCCGTTGCCACCCCAATTAAAAACCCTTAGAACTGTAATCCTCCCAAAGCCTGTTTAAGTTCAACTTATCCAAATTACAATTCCAATTTGAGCGATCTCTCAAACAGTAAGCTACAAAATTAGCTTTTCTTTTAGACCAGCTGTGACCATGTCGACCCGGGGTTTCGACGCGAAGTCGCGCCAGAGGGAAGGAGATCACAGCCATGCCAAGATGGCGAAGGCGCATGGAAAGATAAAAGAAAAGGAAGTGAGGAGTCGCCACCTAGTCTTTTAAGGGAAAGACGAGGAAAACCACAAAAAAGAAGAATGCCTGAGGTGCAGATGTGAAGGCTGGATGTCAACTAGCCAAAGGATGGGTAAGGATTCCTATTACGCACGAGGAAGGTGTTAAACACCCTCGTACGACCGAGAAACTCGGTCTTTCTAGTCTAAATGCTTGCTAAAGGCTAGATGGATGTTTGCTAAACCTAGATCATGCTCTAATCATGCTAATATGTATGCCATGACAAGACTGGATGGATGTGCAAGATGATGTGCGAAAACTGCAGAGAAATCCACTTGAATTGACAAAATCGCAGAAAATCACATGAAATGACGAGGTTTTTGTAAGGAACGCCTCGAAAAATTATAATGATGTCAAAAAGATGAAAAGTCGAGTCAACCCACGTCCTCGGAATCATAGAAAAAGTCATGAAAATCAAAAAGGGGAAAAATAATCCATGGTGGGGTCAATGTCGGCCTTCAGGCCTGCCCTCGAGCGATGAAATCCAAATCAAATCGAAATCTGAAATGTAGGATTAAAGCAAATTAAATCGAATATCGGATAAGAAACTCTGAATGCGAAGTGAAGGAAGAAATCCACTAAAGAAAAGACATAGGATGTCGGCTCGCTAAATGCAAATGTGAGGAAAAGCAATATGAAATGCATGGACAAGTGCCTAAATGCGCAAAAACTCTAAAGAATGGCTTAGACATGGTCTATACATGACTGAGTGCAAAAGGTGAAATGTATGCTCATGAATTGAAGACACAGGGGCAATTTGGTCATTTCCCTTGCTAGATGTGATAAATGCTTTCATGGGAGTGATGCATGGTCTAAACTATGTCAAAATGTGTGTCAAATGTCTAGAGGATGTTACTTTCAAGAAAACATGGAGGAGAAAATCAACAAAATGATGTAAACACAATAAAGGACAAACATAAGGGCCAAGATGCGAAATTCACAAAAGGGAGTGAGAATCAGGATGAAAAACATGCTCATGACATCTATCCTAGCATGCAGATGATGGGTCCAATGTCAATGTGGTATTGGGATGTAAAAGTTGCACTTGAATGATTTCCTGAAAAGTCAGGGTCTAAAGTGCAAAATTCACACATAAGTGCAAAATGTAACTAGAATGTGAGACTAAAGATCAAACCTCAGTGAAAACATGATTTTTAAATAGAATTTGTGATTAAATGCAAAATATGAAATGCAATGAGTGAAAAATATCCCAAAATATGCAAGAAAACATTTAAAACCCTAATGATGAATTTGGAAATAATCTAAGGGCCTATATGCAAGTTATATGTGCTCAGGAATATTTGATGTAAATCCAGGGACTTTTATGCAAAATATCAGGGCCTGAATGTGATAAAAATGAGGCTTTTATACTGGTCAGTGCAATTATGATGTTTCCTAAAGTCTAGGATGCAAAATGCACAAAGAAAACTCATTTCTTAAAGTTCTAGAGGCTTAATGCAAAAAATCCAGACCAAAATGTAAAGAAAATTCCATTTTTATAATAGTCAGTGTGATTTTTAAATCTTTTAGGGCTCAGATTGCAAATTTCCCAGAGAAAAATCATTTTAAAAGATTCCTGGGGCTAAATATAAATGTTCAGGACTTAAATGTGATAAAAAACTCAATTTTAATGATGATTAGTGTGATTTCTAGAATTTTCACGATCTAGAATGCAAATTTCACAGAGAAAACTTATTTTAAAAAGCCTTAGGAGATAAATGCAAATATTTAGGACTTAAATGCAAAGAAATCATGGTTCTAGGGACCTAAATGTAATAAAAACATGCATTAATATGTTAGGAATTAAAAAATAAAATATTTGGGGGTCACATGCAAAATTCACAAAGAAAATAAAAGAATAGAAAGTATTTTAAAACTACAGGGACTAAAATGCAAATGTTTGGACCCATATGCAATAAAAAAGGGTTTAAATGTAATAAAATAAGGACCTGATAGAGATAAACCTAAACTAAAGGGCCTGGGCCCAAAAAATGTTTATTCGAAGATCGCCGGAGGATCGCCGGCGTTCTCCCTCCGGTGATCTCTCTGGTGAGGCATCAACGGCGATCCAGCGGCGGAAGAGGGCGCACAGTGGCCGAGGAAACTTCTCGGAGGCACGACAATCATCCGCAAGAGGTTGGGCAAGGCTGGGGAGGCTCAAGGCCTCCCCCTCACCTCGCGCTCCAGCGGCATCTTCTGAATGGCGACGGAGAAGATGATGGTGCAGCGCAGGGGTGTCCCGAAGGCTGGAGCGGCGCGGCGATGACTAGGTAAGCTCCGGGGAGCCACGACAAAGCTTTGGAGGGCAGCGGCGAGCTCTAAGGTGATTTGGAGTGCTCCTGCCACCTTCGACTCCGGCGACGGGAACGACGGAGGTCGTTGAGGTGCTGCGATGGTCTGGACGGCGAAGGAGCAGCGCGGAGGCGCTCGTGGTGACGCGAAGAAGCTTCCAGAGGAGGTGGATCAGGGTTGGCACGACCAAAGGACCTCAGGCGTCTCCGCGGCGAAGGGTTGCCGACGGTAGCAGCGGCAACGGCAACAAAGCTAGCTGAGCGTCGGTAGGGGTGTCTCTGGGTCTTTAGATGGCCTAGGAGGCTAGAGGGAAGAGGAGAAAAGAGGAGGAGGGAGGAAGGGCCCCCTAGGGGCCTTGCCTGAGGCCAAGCAGCCCGAGGCTCGCCGGTGGTGGTGAACACACCACCAGAGGCGACGCGACGACGGGCATGAGGGAGGCTCACCATTGTGGCCAGATCCTAAGCGCCCTAAAAGATCCTAAAGGGACTACTGAATTGAAACAAGGGGTGAAAAGGGGTACCTGGTGGGTGAAATGTCCTCTCTGGTGATCTTCAGTGGCAGCGGCGGCATTCCGACGATGCTCCGGACACTGGGATGTGACTTTTTGGATTGGGGAAAAGGACATGGGATTACTCCGGTGGTTTCGTGGGTTAATTAAGCTCTGGGGATAGGCTACGCACGCTGGTAGAGACGAGATGCCGAAGGTCTGAAGGTTTTTGAGCTCGTGGATCGGAGGCTTTGAAGGTTTGAAGCTCTGGAGCTTTTTCGACGACGAGGTGAGCTTTATACTCCGACAGGCTCTCTGGAGTCGTCGATCCTCCTCCCTCCAGTGGATGAACGCCGTTGGATCGGACGTGAGCTGGAGGAGACTGGCCAGAGATCGCAGAGGTGGAGATTTGTTCCGGATTTCTCGGGATTGCTCGTTAGAGTCCTCGCTTGAAAATTCGGGGTCGTCGGAATTATTTTTGACTTTTATAAAGTTTGAAATTTCATTTTTGAATTACACAGTATTGGGCTTAATGGACTTAGGGTTTTGGGTTTTTATTTTGGTTTTTTCTTTTGACTTTTATTTTGGGATTTTTAGGGTTTTAATTTTAGTTTTTTAATTGGATTTTGTGGGATTAATTTAATTCCTTAATTTTGTAATTTCTGGTTTAATTAGGGTTTTGATTAGTTTAGGGTTTTTGTTTTGGGATTTTTAGGGTTTTGACTTTAAGTTTTAAAATTAGGGTTTTGTGATTTAAATATGATTTTTAATTTTGGGACTTAGGGTTTAATTAATTGGTTTTAAATTAGGGTTTATTGATTTATTTAGGGTTTTTGGATTGATTAGGGTTTTAAATTTTAATTAATTAGGGTTTTTAATGGATTTTGACTTTAGTTTGGGTTTTCACTTAATTACTTGGATTTTAAATGGATTTAAGTGGATTTTATTTCATTTTGACTTGAATTAGGTTCTTTTGTTTTATTAATTGGGTTTTTAATGGATTATGAATGGATTTAATTGGATTTTACTTAATTTGGGTTTTTACTTGATTAATTAGGGTTTTTATTGGATTTTAAGTGGATTTAATTGGGTTTTGTTTGGTTTTAATTTTGATTAGGTCAGAATGGGCTAGTGTGGGCCTGATTGGGCTAGGATTTTGGTGGTCGCAACCAGAGCATCATCTAGAGGAACCTGCTGCCAAGTGACTTCAAAATCAGGGTGTCTACACCAACGATCGGATAATTCTCCATGGTCATCTTAGTTTTCTACCCCGTTGAGGTGACATCTCCACATGGTTGATATAATCTCGACATCGACTACAACACATAGTCCCAGCTTAACCCCTCCATGCTTGAGCCTTCAATATGATGGCACCTTTAGTTATCCGAACCACTTCGTTGTGCAACAACGTCCCGAAACCAAGTCTGTTCACCCTCTTCACCTTTTCAGCTGTGTGACCATGTCCCTGAAACCAATAGATGTTGACACTTTTTTGGAACTCCATGGCAGATTACTTGTTAGAAAGCTCCTTTTCCAGGAAATGCTTAATGGAGGTATCAGTCTTACCTTGGAGTCAATCTTGTTCCAAGATCAACTCCAAAGAGGGACATCTATAGATATCTCATTTTCGCATTTTCCAAAGTTAATAAAGATAGGAACCTTTAAGGTGCCTTAAATCTCATTTCTAAGAATTCTTAACATATTTTCCTAGATTATTCCTTAAACTTTTAAAAGCATTCTCGATTTTATTGGATTCAAGGTCGTTAGCTGTGGCAGAGCTAACACATTCGAACTAGTGACAGGTTCAAACCCTTGAATATTTTCAGTGTGAATCGCTAGCTATGGCAGAGCTAACACTCTCATCCTACTCAAAATGGTGGCAGTTTTGAATATTTTGGTTCTAAATGAATGTTTTTATAATTTAAGAGATTTCAGTGTTATTTTTCAGGTTTAAAATAAAAGATAGTGTAGGAATTGCAAAAAGACCATATTGTCACCAATTCAAAAGGTGATATGACTAGTCGCCATTATAAATGGCGGCATATTGCGTCGCCTCTAGTTGTGGTGACAACTAAATACAGACGTCATATATGATGGTGACTAATATATGGCATGGCTTTTTCAATATATTTTGTTATCATGAGCCTTAGATAAATATATGGGACATTTATAAATATTATCATGATTTTTTCTGATTATTATTGTTATTTCTATCATTTTCCAAAGCACTTAAGATATATAACGTATCATATGAATATATATGAATGTTAAATAATCCATGGAAATTATAGAAATGAAAGATGAAACTAAGTTAAGATCATGTCTTTATTTTATAAAATGACATTTTTATTTAAGTTATTACATTTTTATGTCATAACTATATTTAATTGGAAATAATGCTTAAAAATAATGATAAAATCCAAAAATGAAGGTAATTACGAATCAAACTAATTTATATCAATCCATGATTTTAATTAATGATTTCTCATAATTTTTAATTGATTTGATTTGCAGATCCAATTTACTTAAGTGAATCTTGAACTTGGAAATTAATTTTAAATATTTTGCTATTACGAGTATGATTTTTGGGATTGATTTGATCAATGTTGGCTAATTGATTCGTAATTGATATTTTATGATCTTAATTTTTTAGAATTTCCCTTCTTTTACATCTCGACGCCATGTGCAACGGCAACGTGTTGACATGGAATATATTTTGCCTTTCTGGCATTATTCTCCACATGGAGCAAAAAATGAAAAATCCTCTGTCGTCGCCATTTGACGTGGTGACTAACTATTACGGAATATTTTATTACCTTTCTAGCGTGATTTTCTGCATAAGCTTAAATAAGGAATGTCCATTGTCGTCGCCTACTTCACTAGTGACTTCACTAGGACGTATGGCGACTTGATTTTAAATGGGTTTTAGTGCCAGATTTTGAAATTCAATGCTTCAACTCTATAAATAAACCCCATACATCCCCATTTACGAGGGACAGAGCCCAAGAATTGCAAGAGAGAGGGAGAACCCTAACATTTACACTAGAAACCCTAAGGTGCTTCCCTTCTCAACTCTATAAATAAACCCCATACGTCCTCATTTACGAGGGATAGAGCCTGAGAATTGCAAGAGAGAAGGAGAATCCTAGCATTTACACTAGAAACCCTAAAATGCTTCCCTTCCTTCTGAGAGAGGCTTTGCAAGAGAGATCCTCCAGCCCTACTCTATCCAGTTTCACGGGAGATTAGCCCTTCCCAAAAGCAAGATACATCCCAAAGCTCCGTTTACAAGTCCCCACTTCCATCATCCACCTCAAACCGCACGAGGGTGACAGGAAGTCTTCATTTCCCATCATTTTCCTTTCATAATTTTTCACATTACATTCATAAAATAACTTCATAGCATTTGCATGCGAGGACAACCCCCGATTAGTGTTATGTTCTTTTGCTTATGTTCGTCTTTTGCTTTTCTACTACTGCATGCTATACCGTAATTAATCCAGACCTCTGTTTTGTTTATATTGAAGGAAGGAGATAGCTCACATAGTGTGAGGAAGCCACTAGGCAGCATCCTGTCGCTGCCTTAGTGAACCAAGGATCCGCATCAACATACTCCCGTAGGCGTCTTGTCAGCCATCTGAACGAAGAAAAGACAAGTGGCAATCACAAGGATCATCGAAGTTGGTGGAGACATCGACGATTCTACAACCCCTCACAAAAATCCATCCACAGAAAACTGACGATCACAGTGGATAAGGTACCTTTGGGAGATTGCAAGAGTTGTGATAACGTGGGTTCTCGGGTCACTAGGTCGACGACAGGATGTCACCCAGTAGCTTCCTCGTGCTTTGTAATATCTTTCCCTTCAAAATAAACAAGAAAAACAAAAAAAACTAGATTAGTCTAAGTGCAATAAATAGTAACAAAAATAAACAACGACTAACATGAATAAATGAAATAAAATACTGATCAGGGGTTGTCCCTGCATGCATATGCCATGGGCAATTACATGAATGCAAGTTTTTTATTTATGATGAAATAATGAAAAAAGGAAGATACTTCCTTTACCCTTGGTGCCTTGACGTGGGGATTGGAAGAAGTGGAAGCCGGTTTACGGAGCTTCGGAGACGTGCTTTGGCTTTAAAAGAGGCTAGATCTCTAATAGATCTGAGCTTCTAGGGGTTTGAACATGGAGAAGGGGCTAAAAAGCTCTCTCTTTCTCTCAAGATTCTCTCCTTTCTAGGACATAAAAGTAGCTCCTTAGGATTTTAACGTACCTTCTATTGGGTTGAAGACCTAGGAGGTCTATTTATAAAGTTTGGAGGTTGGGAATCATGTCAAAGACAAGTGAGAGATCAATGATTAGGATTAAATTCATAAAATATGGCAAAAAATCCCTTTTTAGATATAGTCACCTATAGGACAGGTGACAAAATTATTTAGTCACCGCTCAGACAAGCAATGAGGTGATTGACCCTGTATTCCACGCACACGGTGAATCGACAGCTAGCTGGCATGAAATATACCACGTAAGTTAGTCGCCCGTACATGTGGCGTCGATAACTAAAAAGGAATTTTTTGCAAAATTAAGATCACAAAGTATCAAATTACGAATTCATTAGTAGTGTGAACACAATCAACACATAAAAATCATTCTCGTAATTAAGAGATATTTAAGACATAAAAATCGCTTAGTGCCTTGACGTGGGGGTTGGAAGAAGTGAAAGCCGGTTTACGGAGCTCCGGAGACGCACTTTGGATTTGAAAGAGGCTAGATCTCTAATAGATCTGAGCTTCTAAGGACTTGAACACGGAGAAGGAGCTAAAAAGCTATCTCTTTCTCTCAAGATTCTCTCCTTTCTAGGGCATAAAAGCGGCTCCTTAAAATTTTAACGTATCTCCTCTTGGATTGAAAACCTAGGGGGCCTATTTAGAGAGTTTGGAGGCTAGGAATCTTGTCAAAGACAAGTGAGAGATCAATGGCTAGGATTAAATTTGTAAAAGATGGCAAAAAATCCCTTTTTAGATTCTCCTATCGGATAAGCGACAAAATTATTCAGTCGCCGCTCAGACAAGCGACGAGGTGATCGACCCCGTATTCCACGCACGTGGTGAATCGACAGCTACCTGGTATGAAATCTACCACGTAAGATAATCGCCCGTACATGTGGCGTCAAGTAACTAAAAAGGAATTTTTTGCAAAATTAAGATCACAAAGTATCAAATTATGAATCCATTAGCAGTGTGAACACAATCAACACATAAAAATCATTCTCGTAATTAAGAAATATTGAAGATATATTTCCAAATCCACATCAAACTTAAAATGTTAACTGAATTTGAAAATCAAGTCTTCAATAATTATGAGAAAATATCAATTAAAATAAAGGATAAATCTAATTTATATTAGATTCGTAATTATCTTGATTTTTGGATTTTATCCACTGCACCACCTCCCCGCCCATCGCCCCAGCTTCTTTCAACTTCAGTGGCGGCGGGACCGACTCCGCTTGTTCCTTCCTCACTAGTCACCACACAGCATCCCTCCTATGCACCTAGTGGCCAGCCTTTAGGTTCGACAAGGGCACAACACCCTCACGTCTCATTCTCTAGATCCGTCTCGGGACAGCAACTATACCCTACTCACACTGCACCTCACTTAGCACATCATGCATCTCTCCCTCCCTTCCTGCATTAGAACCAAGTTTTTGCATATACCCCACAACACTTTGCACCAACACGTGGGTACACTGACCATCATGCACTAACACTAGCAGACGCGATTGTGGATCTGGAGGAGCACCTCAGTGCGACCCATGTGGCGTACGTAGGACCCGCCCCAGTTGCATCACCCTCATCAGCCGCTTCAGATGCCCTCCACGCCAGGGTGGGCGATCTTGAGAAAGCACTTTGACAAGTGCAGGGAGGAGACTGCCAGTCTTACCAATTCTGGGACCTCTACTATTTCCGAGAGGCTACTCTCCCACTGAACTGCCAAGTCTCGGATTTTGAGAAATACAATGCTAATGGCTACCCTATTTCGCATCTAATGGCATACTGCGGAGATCTCACACAGCTTCAAACTGACGAGAGGTTATTGATCCATCTTTTCCAAAAGAGTCTAACTAGTCCTACACTGAAATGGTTCACCTCTTTAGATATGGCCCGGATAAAGACTTGGAACGACCTCAGCTAGGCGTTCCTAGAACAATACTCCTTCAATTTCGACTTGGTCCCTAAGCGTGAGGACCTTGCTGCCACCAAGTAGAAGCCCCACAAATCATTTGGAGAGTATGTTGGGCGCAGGAGCGCTCTTGCTTCACAAGTTCGAGATAAACCCTCTAATGAGGAATCCATTGAGATGGTTATCCATGGAGCGCAGCTAGCCACTGGGGCCTTGCTTAGCATACAACCTATCACCACTTTTGCATCACTCATCCACGCTGGCGTCATGTAGAAAGTTCACTGCGTAGTGGTAGCTTCCCTGCGCTCACTGCATTCTCCAAACAAGCCACGTCCCCTGCTTCCATCCCAGGAACAAGTGGTAGCGGCACTAACAATGGCGCAAACGGTAACGCCAATAAGAGGAGAGATCTCCCTTGGAACACCGTTGCATACGTCAGATCTCCTACAGTGCCTGTTGACACGGGACGCCCAGCTCAGTAGTAGTTTGTTTATGCACCCACGCGTAGAGCACCACGCACCTCTCACATCACCACTATCGTCAAGCTAGTGTATCTCGTCGCATCAGCAAGGCCAGGACCGTACCAAGGTCAGGCACGACCGTGCCGCCCAGAGCACTGCTTCACGTTTTTGGTCAAGCCCTTGAGCGTCGACCTCCCGAAGGTACAATCACTCCTGAAGTTTCCGAAAGTCCGCCCACCGCCGCATCCACTGCCGGGGTGGTACAAAGCAGACCTATTCTGCAACTTCCATCGCACCGTGAGGCACGTGACGGATAGTTGCTTCGTGCACCGGCATGCTATTCAGGACTTGATTGACCATAAGGTCATTGTCATTCACACCCAACAGACAGAGTCTGCACCAGCACAAACATAAGTATCTGCATCTATCAATGATCCCCCTAGCATTGTTAGTCAACCTCTCCCTGAGCACGGCCGTCCAAACACTCTAGGGACCTCTGGGATCCATGTTATCTTTCTCACTTGGTCCAATGTTCCCATGTTGGACCCTTCGGATTTGATTCATGATTCGTCTACTCCGTTCCCATAGTCTTTGTATCACTCTTTTCTCGAGGGTTCAAGCTCTACGGTGAATATGATCCAACTCACTGCCAGACTAGAATATCCAGCAATCCCGTTGGCACACCCACCATCACCTGGTGCTCCAGCAATATTGCTAGCACCCTCACCCCTACCAACCACATCAGTGACCTTACTAGCACAATCCCCTCGATCTATGGCACCTATCACCCTGCTAGTTCATCTCACCACACAGTCTCCCTGACTGTTTCCCTACCAATTTTACCAAATGCAAGCCTACCCCTTGTTCGGCCAGAGTTAGTCACTAGGGCACTCATGGTTATTAATTTGACCCAAAATACCCATCACATGCCCTATGACTATGCCATAGATATGTGTGTCGAGGTCATGTGTTTGGGGTGGGTATATAGGGCCCCACATCTTGAGCCTCAGCAAACCCGACCTATTGTAGATCCACCACAGCTAGAAAGCCAGCCAGTGAAGCCCACCACTGAGGATGTCTTAACAAAGTCCTCTGCCACCATAGCCAAGCATGTAGCCGACATCACTGCTCAACTTAAAAAGGTCAAGGCTGATATTTCCATTTGGGACTTGATCCACACTTCGGTCGAGCACCGAGAGGCCTTCCTTCGGGATTTCTAGGCCGCCCATGTAGCCCCCACCATAGAACCTCCAGCCCTAGAAACAATGGTAAGTATGATTGCCACACCCCAGGTTATCTCCTTCACATCCCAAGAATTACCTCCGACAGGGATCAATCACAACCAACCATTGTTCATAACGGTACAGTTTAAGAACTCCCACATTCCCCTTACTCTGGTCGACAACGGCGCAGGCGTAAATGTCTGCCCCTTGCGTACAGCAAGCAAGCTCGGATTCAAAGTCGAGGATATTGTGCCAGTGGTAAAGGGAATGACGTCGTTCGACAACACGCACCACGATGCATTGGGCTTGTTGGTAATCCCCCTCGTCATTGGCTCAGCTGAGTTTGACATAGAATTATACATCGTGGATCTTGAACCTTCATTTAATCTCCTACTTGGACACCATTGGCTCCACAAGCATCAAGCCATCCCATCGACTCTCCATCGCATGATCAAGTTCAGATGGGGTGATAACATTGTTACCGTCATGGCAGAAAACTTTGAGAAGGAGAAGATTGAAGCTGTGTCAACCCTATCCCACCAGACTGTCTGCTTTGACTCCAACCTTCAGATCTTCTATTCCGGGTTAATCGGTTTGAGCCAGTTAATTTCATTCCCAAATTTGAACGTGGTAGCTACCCACCTGTTCGTAGCAACCCCTCCAAGATGGTCGAGAATTTATGTTGCCGCTGGGGATATGAGAAGGGGACACCTCTCAGGAAGTACGGTCAGGGGATCGTGGAGCCTGTTGTCGCTGAGGAGCGAAGAGATCGAGAAGGACTTGGTTACGAATAGCTGTGTCAAGAAGAATGTTCTTGACACATGCGAAGATCAAAGTCGAACCACTCTCCCACTTGTACTAACTTTGTTAGTGCAAGCATTCTCAGTCAAGGGCAGAGTCCAGATTCGACGATGCTACAAAGAGACATTCCGTCAAACGCAGTTGAATGCGTAGGCACCGAGGATTACTTTTCCGACGAAGAAGCCATCAAAGTTCTAGTTCCAGCTAGGGGTGTACATGGGTTTGGGTTGACCCGAAAACTAAACCAACCCGAACCGTGTGGGTTGGGTTGGGTTGGGTTTTTTTAATCATGGATTAGGTATGGGTCAGAAAATTCCAAACCCGAACTTTGTGGGTTGAGTATGGGTTTCAGGCTTGAGGTTACCCAACCCGACCCGAAACCGAAGGTATATATATATATAATAGTAATTATTTATATTTATAAATACATAATATATATATAATTTTAAATTTATAAAAGTATAAAAGATTAATCACAGCTTCTTTTTTCACTTCTCATGCTTGACACTTGTATATATTTCATAGACAATATTAGTAGAGCTACTTTTGTTTGTTAAGCAACCATACTTTTATTAGTTATTTTTGGATCAATAAACCATGAATTATCCTCTAATTTTTGCAGTCTTCTAGCCCTTTAATTAAGTGGGCACCATTCTCTTGTACTCTTGGAGAAATTTATTATTAGATGGCTAAGCAATACTAATGTATGGCATGTCAATTTTTTTGACTTTTAATAATGGATATCATTTTTTTGTAATTAATAATAGATGAGCCTATATCTTTTCTTGTATAAAATTCAAGTGCTATAAAACCCAAGAATCGACCCGACCCAACCCGAAGTTTGTGGGTTGGGTTGGGTTGGATCTGGATTGGGTATGGGTTCAAAATTATCCAAACCGAACAATATGGGTTGGGTTGTGAGTTCACTCCTAACCCGACCCAACCCGACCCATGTACACCCCTAGTTTCAGCCACAGCAGTTATAGTTCCAGCCACTGTAGTTTCAGTTCCAGCCACAATAGTTCCAGTGCCAGCCACAGCAGTTACAGTTCCAGCCATGGCAGTTCCAATGCTAGCCATAGCAGTTACAGTTCCTACCACGACAGTTCCAGTGCTAGCCACAGTAGTTACAGTTCCAGCCGCCGTAATTTCAGTTCCAACCACAGCAGTTACCGTTCTAGCCACAACAGTTAGCATTCCAGCCACAGCAGTTACAGTTCCAGCCACAGTAGTTATACTTCCAACCACCGCAGTTTCAGTTCCAGCCAAACCAGTTTCCGTTACAACCACTATAGTTCCTGCTACGGTCACTATGCCAGATATGACAATTCCAGTTTCAGCCATAACCACAGCTCCAATCACTTTATCAACAACAGTAGTTCCAGCTTCTACATCAGTCCCCACCATGACCTCAGTCACAACAGTGATCCCAAAGGTAGGCTATGAAGCCTCCGTCAAACATCATGTGGCAGATCCTCTTTCCCAGCACACTCTAACTCTGGTAATGCCTACCCAAATCTGATTGTTGGCGTGGAGCGCCGACTCCTATGTAGTACCATTGACATGCACCATTGATGGTCCAAAGGATGCATATTATGTGGATCTCACATCTAATGAGGATGAGGGAGCAATCGTAGAGGCACGGATGGACAAGGTACTCTAAAGCATGGAAGTTCTATTTTAAAAGCAACTCGCCATCTTGGCAGAAGATAGCATAGAGGAAGTGAGGCACTAGAAAGGCAAAGCAGCGATGATTGAAGTAGCCTCTCCCTCGTCGCAGGAAATGCAGGACCATTCCACCATCATGGTTCTGAAGGAAGAAGAAGAGACAATTTGCTCTAGACCAGACGAGTTAATCACTTAGCAACCGGGAGGCGGGTCTAGATGGTACCAGCAGCTTAAGCCTCACCATACGTAAGGTGGGGGTCAAACAAAAAGACCCAATGAAGGACATAGGCGGTGTCACTCTAATCAGTCAGCAACAGGACAGCCGCCAATCAACAGTACCCCCTGTAAATAGCAAAGAAAATCCCAAAAAATCAGAAAACCCAGAAAACCAAAAACAATTAGAAAAACCAAAAAAATCAGCAATAAGTGAAGAAGCAGCATCAAAGAGTCTAGAAGCATTTGACTCGAGAGAGGATACAGAACAGGGTGACGTAGAGATTGCTTGCCGCCAGTACAAGAATACGAGAGTCAGTGTAACTCTCCTTCGACACTGAAAGGGCCAGGCATCAGAGCAGATTTACACCTTTGATACAATGGATCCTACCTTTCAGAAGGAAGTGTTGTCCGAGCTCATGGCTTACGAGGAGGAGGATGACAATGGTGCACATGGAGATGACGACGCGCTAGTAGAGTTCCAGCACCATGATAATGACCCAGAAGGCCCGAATCTCCATGTGGAGGAGGAGACCAAGCTGGTGAACATCGGGACCACTGACGATGTCAAAGAATTGCACATCAGTTCTAAGCTCACCCCGCAATTAAGGGCAGAATTCATTGCTTTCCTTAAGGAATACATAGATGTCTTCGCCTGGACTTGCAGCAACATGGTCGGTCTGGATATAGAGGTAGCAGTACACAATCTGCCATTGAAGCCAGATGTCAAGTCCGTCAAGCAAAAGCTCAGAAGATGGTGACCCTAGTGGCTGCTCAAACTTAAGGAGGAAATTCTGAAGCAACATAAGGTGGACCTCCTTAAAGTCGTTCTGTACCCAGAATGGCTTGCAAACATCGTCCCAGTCCTAAAGAAGGATGGGTGGGTTCGCATGTGCATTGATTATAGAGATCTCAACCGGGCGAGTCCTAAGGATGACTTCCCGCTACCTCACATTAACATCCTTGTAGACAATACAGCCGACCATAAAATGCTATCATTTATGGATGGATTCTCAAGCTACAATCAGATCAGGATGGCAGAAGAAGATATGGAGAAGACATCATTCATCATCCCATGGGGAATCTTCTGCTACAAGATAATGCCATTTGGGATCAAAAATGCAGGGGCTACATATCAGAGAGCTATGACAGTGCTATTCCACGACCTCATGCACCAAGAGGTCGAAGTCTATGTTGTTGATATGATAGCTAAGTCCAAAGAGCCTAAGGATCATCTAGCTTGCCTGAGGAAGCTGTTTGATCGTCTGCGCAAGTACAAGCTCCGCCTTAACCCCAATAAATGTGCCTTCGGGGTTTCATCTGGCAAGCTTCTAGGCCAGATCATCAGCCAGAAGGGAATCGAGGTCGATCTGGCTATGGCCCGAGCCATAATTGATATGCCTTCCCCAACTACAGAGAAAGAAGTCAGAGGACTGCTGGGTCGCCTGCAATATATCAGCTGGTCCATAACACAGCTCACACCAATCTGCGAGCCGATCTTCAAGCACCTGAGGAAGAATGCACAGATCGGTTGGAACGAGGAATGTCAAGCAGCCTTTGACAAGATCAAGCAGTTGTTAGCCAAACGGTACCACTAGAGCTAGGGCGGCCACTACTCCTTTATCTATCCATAACCCAACATTCCATGGGAGCAGTATTGGGCCAGCATGATGAATCTGGTCGCAAGGAGAGGGCGATATATTATCTGAGTAAGAAGTTTAATGATTGTGAGGCCAAGTACACTACTATAGAGAAGGTCTGCTTATCTCTAGCCTCGACAGCTCAACGCCTAAGCCATTATATGATGGCATACCCAGTCCTGCTCCTTTGTCACCATGACCCTATGAAGTATTTTCTCCAGAAGCCGACGCTTGTAGGACGATGTGTCAAGTGGCAAGTGTTGTTGTCCCAATATGACATCACCTTCAGCACACAAAAATGCATAAAGGGACAAGTAGTGATAGACCATCTGGCCGAGCTACCTATGCCAGAGTACCAACCCTTGTAGACTCAATTTCCAAACGAGGATGTGTTGTTCGCCAAGGATAATGATGATGAATCAGAGGTGGCCGAGGAGAAGGATCAATGGCACTTATACTTTGATGGCACAATCAACAAAAGAGGAATGAGCATTGGCGCCGTCTTAGTAGCCCCCCAAGGCCAGATGACTCCCTACGTGAGGAAATTAAATTTCAAATGCACAAATAATGAAGTTGAATATGAGGCATGCATATTGGGACTTCAGATGGCCTTAGAGCATGGTGTTCACAAGTTACTAGTGCGTGGCGATGCCATGCTGGTTATCGCACAGGTCAACGGCGATGGGAAGACCAAGAATCAAAAGCTCACCCAATACTATGCCCATCTTATGAAGCTCGTGGAAGAATTCCAAGAGGTTCATTTTTCCTTTATGAATAGAGCCAATAATTCCTACGCAGATACCTTGGCAACCTTAGCGTCTTGGCACTCAATACCAGAAGACCGTGCAGTGGATGTGTCAGTTACATGCATGGATCAACTAGCACACTGCATGAACATAGAGGAAGCAGTCCTACAAGAAGAGCTCCCGTTGTACCATGACATTAAGGTTCTTCTAGAAACTGGAAACCTCCCTCCTCAGGTGTCAGCTACAGCGGAAAGGACATTGAAGTGCTTGGCATCCAACTATGTACTCAGGGCCGGCCATTTGTACAGGACATCCTATAACCAAATTCTCTTGAGATGCTTGGATAAAAAGGAGGTTGATTCCGTCATGTTACAAGTCCATGCTAGGAAATGTGGGCCACACATGAATGGGGTTCTGTTAGCCAAGAAGACCATGTTGCAAGGCTATTATTGGTCGACTATGGAGGCAGATTGCTGTCAATTTGTGCGAAGGTGTCACGCCTGCCAGATCAATGGAAATCTAATCCATGCTCCCCCGCAACAACTTCACAGTACGTCATCGCCATGGCCTTTCTCCACTTGGGGAATTGACGTTGTCAATGTCATTCATCCGGCAGCATCTAATGGGCATCATTTCATTCTGGTGGCCATCGATTACTTCACAAAGTGGGTCGAAGCGGCATCAGACAAGACTGCCACTGCTGCAGTAACAGGGAAGTTCTTGAAGAATAACATCATATCCCAATATGGGGTCCCACATGCAATAATATCAGATAATAGGAAGAACTTTATAGCCAAGAGGGTCGAAGATTATTTACATAATTTCCACATTAAACATCACCGTTCTTCATCTTACCACCCCCAGATGAATGGAGCGGTTGAGTCAGCCAACAAGAACGTTACCAAGATACAAAAGAAAATGATAGAGACTTACAATGATTGGCATGAAAAGCTTCCCTATGCATTGTGGGCATATCGAACTTCTATCCAGACATCTACAGGCGCCACTCCATTTCCTTTAGTCTATAGAATGGAGGTCGTGCTACTGGTCGAGGTGGAAATCCCTTCTTTGAGGATCTTTAAAGAAGCAGAATTAGAAGAGGCTGAATGGTTGGGCGATTGCTTCACGTAGTTGAATTTGATCGATGAACATCGACTGCAAGCCCTGCACCATGCCCAGTGTTATCAAAGGAGTATGGCAAGATCCTACCATAAAAAGGTTCATCCCAGGAGCTTTGCGCCTGGAGACTTGGTCTTACGGGCCATCCATCTCCCTGACACTCACGGCAAATTCAGACCTAATTGGCACGACCCTTATATCATCAAACAAGTATTCTTTGGGGGAGCGGTAACCCTCGAAGACGTGGACAACATTAAGCAGTCAGAGCCGGCCAATTCGTGTTACCTAAAGAAATACTACCAATGATGGAGAGCCCCATCCTTGCCTTGCAAAGCTTTCTAGCTGCATTTGCACATACTTTATTTTTTCTATTCACACATTTTTGCTTTATCTCGAACTCATGTTTTTTACCCTTTTTTGCACTCGTTACGCTTGCATTGCACCAAAAAGCACATGAAAAAAACATGCATCCATGCATAAGTGCATCAGCATACAATTCCACCAGTTCCCTCCAAATCTAGATGCTCATTACCCCCAAACAAGGATTAGAGCGAGCCTACAAGCCTAAGAGGGAAAAAAGAAATGAGTCAAAAGTCAAAAAAGTATGTTAAGTCCCCAAGAGTTTGATACGGGGCCTAACCTACTGAATTACCCATTCTGGAGAGCCACCAACAGCCTAGAAGTCCGGGTAGTGTCTTATGAATCGAGGTCTTCTCCTCTTCTCATAACAGGCATCATTAGCATTCCAAATCCTAAGGGTGATATAACATGACACTACCATTCCTGCATTCATTATCATTCATTCACTTTGCAAGGCCATGCTAGGTCATAAGCCAAGGACATGTCAGCTGCTCTTTGGCTAAAGATCAAGCAGAGGATACTGTACACCAGGGGCATGCCAGTTGCCTTTATAGTGACAACCTCCTCCATCAATCAAGGGGATGTCAGCTGCACTTTGGCTAAAGATCTAGCAAGAGATACAGTACACCAGGGGCATGTCAGCTGCCTTTATGGTGACAACTTCCCTTGTCAATCAGGGGCAAGTTAGCTGCCTATTGGTTGACCCTCTTTGGGACAGTATCTTCACCTAGGACGCGCTAACCGCTCTGTTGCTCGAGCCCAAGAACGAGGACATTGGCAACCATATCCCTCCAAGATTAGAATAGGATCTCTGATAAATTCTATAGAGATGAATCACAAAACACGACGATTCATGGCGGAGTATTAGGGGGTTGTAATTGCAACTTTCGACCTTTGTCATGTTTCTGCAGAATTAGCAAGATCCTTTCTATGTCTTGCATATAACTTCAAAGTAATCATTCCAATGGAGTAAACATTATCATCAAACTGTACTGTATTCCTCTTGGGGTTAAGGGAAACAGTTGATTCCTTGAATACTCAGTGTCGGCTCTGTCACCAAACAACCCCGGCCATTAGGGATTGATGGCCATTCCTCACTGATTTGACACTTGATCTGGTCTAGATGGTGGCATGGATCTTTTCTCGAGGCTTGGCGCCCGAGTTAAACCACTCAATAGCTTGTAGTTTGGCTTGTTATGTCCCAGTAGTCGTTGAATGGTTTCCACAGCCTTGGGTTTCTCTTCCTTATTTTCAAAGCATTTATGCGGCACTTTCTATCTGCATCAAACTTCTTAAATTATGATTGTATGGAACAAAGCCATTTGTCTAATCGAAGGTAAATATTTTGATGATGTTCCGCAGGAGCTCTTCTTCCCAGTCTAGAGTGGCATGAGTCAAGAGAAGCTGAAACTTCCCTATTCGATCATGGGTTTCCCCACGATGGTCGTACTGGCACATTGCTCAAATGTTCTTCAAATGTGGATTGGAAAATTGACGGACAGTGACCGTGACAAGCTGCGGACTTGGGGTATCCCCTCAAAGTTCTTGGATATCGTGAATGTGGAGGTTTCCTGATATCTTTTGTGTGTAGCTGCCCAATTCTGGAAGCCCGCAACCCATGTATTCTGCTTCGGAAGAATTGAATTGACTCCCACTTTGGAGGAGGTTCGTCAGATGTGCTATCTACATAAGCTTATGGGGCCTACAGTGTTTATGCGGCGAGGTGGATACTCTTTAGTATTGAGTGAACTAACTGGCCTGTCAACCGACGATTATGGTCGTCAACTCATCTGTACTGATGGGCCAACTCCAATGTTACAATTGGCATATTTTGACAAGGTGGTCGAGATGCGCACCTCCTTGGGCAATGAGTTTTGGCTGAAAGGTTTTGTGGTCCGCTTCTTAGGTGAGCTAGTTTTCAGCCATGATCAGACTGTTGTGAACATCGAGGCTGCGGAGATTGCTTTGGTAGTGGTAACCCGCCAGATGGACTTGGCTCCAGTTATCCTGGTAGAGATTTACTGGGCCTTAGACCGGTCAATACGTCGTTGCCGACATTTCTATGGTTATGGAGCTTTTGTACAGGTGTGGTTGGCCGCTCATCTGGGTGTGGAGATCTTACGTCCTCAATGGTCAGCCTTCGAATCTTATTGCCAAAGTGGTCATGCTCACACCCTCACATCAGTTCACAATGAGTATGAACGGCTGGAGAGTTTGACAGAAGACAAGATGACCTGGTGCGTCATTCCTTCAGTAACTCATAATTTCGAGGCTTTCTTCAATACTGTCGACATGCAGCTTATCATCCTACCAGGGTTGACTGGTGGTGTTGAGTATCATCCAATTCGGGTGATGCGGAAGTTCGGATACCAACAAGATTCCTTCGTTCAAGGGTTAATGCTAGCTCAGTTTCAGGAGTACCCTTTGAGCACTTATGCCATGACTAAGGAACTATCATGCCTGTTAAATGGCTCCATCTGATTGGACAGTCTCTCAGTCATAAAAGGGAAGGGTTGTTCAGCTGATTATGAAGCTGAAATTGAAGAAACCTGGCCGATCTGTGGAGCAACTCCGAGCCATACACTGTTTACCAAAGCTAGAGGCTCTAAGAGGTCTAGGGATGATGCAGATTCTTGATATTTGTGCTGTGTTATTTGCTGAAACCGTATAGTCACTGCATTGTATTCGATTGCTATAGTATGTTCATTGAAACACTTATATCAGTTTGATTGGATGCTTATGGTTGATTTGAAGTTGGAATTGTCATGACTACAACATGTACTTGGCTGGTTCAAACTTTTGCCTTCTTTTGCCTGTCGACTTGGTTCTAGGGTGTGCCCAACAAATAGTCGAGAATGTTGCTTTGACTTGGCACCTAAGCCTGGACAAACGAAGTCGTCATAGACTTCTGTACCAGGAAGGAGGGATCCCAGTATCTCATCCCAAGTTCGATCCAGACAGATGAATCTCGGTGCCACCCCTTGCTTTTGAATTCCGACCTTGATAGGCAGAATCGAGGCTACCCCTTTTCCATCTTCTTCTAGACTACCGGACGGAGTCTAGATGGTCCCATCCCAGATTTGATCCGAACGGACGAATCTCAGTGCCACCCTTTTGCCGGTGAATTCCGACCTTGACAGGCGGATTCAAGGCACCCCTTTTCCATCTTCTTCTAGACTACCGGACGGAGTCTAGATGGTCCCATCCTATATTCGATCCGAACAAACGAATCTTGGTGCCACCCTTTTGCCGTTGAATTCCAACCATGACAGGTGGATTCAAGGCACCCCTTTTCCATCTTCTTCTAGACTACAGGACGAAATCTAGATGGGCCCATCCCAGATTCGATCCGGACAGACGAATCTCAATGCCACCCTTTTGTCGATGAATTCCGACCTTGACAGGCAGATTCAAGGCACCCCTTTTCCATCTTCTTCTAGACTACCGGACGAAGTCTAGATGGTCCCATCCCAGATTCGATCCGGACAGACGAATCTCAGTGCCACCCTTTTGCCAGTGAATTCTGACCTTAACAGGCAGATTCAAGGCACCCCTTTTCCATCTTCTTCAAGACTACCAGATAGAGTCTAGATGGTCCCATCCCATTTCGATCTGGATGGGTGAATCTCTGTGCCACCCGTTTGCCTTTGAATTCCGATCTTGACTGGCGGGTTCAAGGCCGCTTTTTCATCTTCTTCTAGACTACTGGACGGGGTCTAGATGGTCCCATCCTAGGTTCGATCCAGACGGACGAATCTTGGTGCTACCCTTTGCCTTTGAATTCTGATCCTGATTGGCGGATTTGAGGCTACTTTTCCATCTTCTTCTAGACTACCGGATGGAGTCTAGATGGTTCCATCCCATGTTCGATCTGGACGGACGAATCTTGTTGCCACCCTTTGCCTTTGAATTTCGATCCTAACAGGCGGATTCGAGGCTACCCTTTTCCATTTTCTTCTAGGCTACCGGATGGAGTCTAGATGGTCCCATCCCAGGTTCGATCCGGACGGTCGAATCTCGGTGCCACCCTTTTGTTTTTGAATTCCGCTCCGAATGGATGGAATCAAAGCAAACTATCTTTTTCCTCATCACTTTGGGTTGGTATCCCGAACTACTTGGACGACTTCCGTCATCAGCCACTTTGGGCTGATAACCCAAACTATCCAATCGATAGGTCCGTCAACTTATCACACTTTGTCCCTCAGTTTGCAAGCCTTATAGTTTTACCTAGTGCCCCTTTCCTTGGGCTGATACCCCAAACTATCTGGTTGATGACTGCCATATTGTCAGGAGTGGGCTGATACCCCAAACTATCCGGTTGACGACCGTCATCTTGTCAAGAGCGGGCTGATACCCCGAACTATCCGGTTGACGACCGTCATATTGTGAGGAGCAGGCTGATACCCCAAACTATCTGGTTGATGACCGTCATAGTGTCAAGAGCGGGCTGATACTCCCAAACTATCCAATTGACATCCATCATCAGTCTTTCCTCAGTCAGCAAGTCCGATATCTTGCCGTGCATCCTTTCGGGCGGAAAGGTCTATCATTTGCCAAGTTCCCTTTGTTGTGCGACGAGCCTAGCAGTCTTGGCATCCCTTGGTACAAGTTGAGAAATACCTCGTGCTCCCCTTTGTGAGTTGACAAGCTACCTACTCATCACCAGCATCATCCTTTGCATCAGCATCACCATCATGCATCACTTGACATCAGGGTCAACCCTTGCATCAATATCATGCATGGCCCCGAGTCATGACTTTTGGTGCATCCATAGAATAAATGATTCACGGCCTCACAGCAAATACCACTCTCCCGTAGACTCAAGTGGGGTGTCTTGTCAACCCTGAGCATTGGTGTGACATCTGGGCCTGATTATCCATTTTTATTTGTAAACCATGTAAATGATTGTGATATTGCTTAAATGGTTTATTAATGGATAATCTGTTGTTTCTTGATTGTGTGAGCTTGTGGTTGGTCTTCTGTGCACCTGTTTGTGATTTGAGACCAATATGGAGTCCGACTTGAGGGTGCACAGTCGTCTCGGTTTGCGTGTTTGTCTTTTCTTCCTTTCTTTTCCTTCCTCTCACGAGCCGCACACTATTTTTCCCCCGTCTCCTTCCCTTCCCCGAACCGTGCCACCAGCGACACCGGTCCGTGCCTCGCCGTCTCCTCTGATGCGATGGGCGGCCGACGCGACCCTGGTGGAGAAAAGGATAAATGGAGGTCGCGGCATGCGAAGAGAGGAAGTGATGACAGAGTGAGGAGGAGAGGGAGAGGATCGATGCATAACCAAAGAGGTGGTGAGCCGCTCGTGTGTTCCGTCGGTAGAGGAGGCTTCGCCGGGGGCTGAGGAGGTTCGTCGGAGGGCGGGGAGGGTCATAGGGGGCTGAGCCAGGTACGCGACCCCTTTCCTTTCCTCCGTTCGGTGTTTTGTTAATAGTAGGTTAATTGCAAGAAAAATTGTGATAAATGCATGGAAAATCATAGAAAAATAGTAGGGATGATGGAAATGAGATAAATGATGGGAATGTGTAGGGATCATGCTAGATTGTGTGAATTTCGTGAGTTTTGGGTAGATATGCCCTAAATGTTTCATGGTTTAACTCTGAGCATGTTTCCCTTGCAAATTTATATCTCCTTGTATGATTGATGGAATCATGAATGGATTGTGTGGTTTTGAAGTAGACTCGAGGGTCTACACCCTATGATTTATTTGTAATTTATGGTGTATGTTTGGGGGGTCTGATTGGTACTCCCACTTTGGGCGAATTTCGTCACTGGGAACAGGGGTGTGCCATGTCTGCGAAGAATTCGGTATGCCGAATTCAATTCAGTATGCCGAAATCCTAGCAGATTAAGCCAGATACCTGATATCGGTAGACCGATACATTTTTCTACGATTCAGGGGTTTTCAGTATTCCGAAAATGTTCGGCATACCGAACCAGGGAATTTCGGTATGCCGAACTGGAGATTCGGTCTACCGTTTTTGCCATGAGTTTGGTATGCATAAATGTTGTTTTGAATAAAGGATAAATGGTATTTTGAGCATGTGTTGATGATGTTTCCCCATGTATTTTGGGGCATGTAGACACCCCGATTTTGAGGTGACTCATTGATAATTTTCCAGATGATGCTTTGGATGTGGCTGACCCTTGAATCTCATTAGCCAGATCAACCCTAAGCTTGCAATAGGCCCTAAGCCCAATTAGAAATCCAGACAAGTAGGGGAGAGCACTTAGCTAGCACACTTAGCTAGCACACCTACCTGGCACACCTAGCTAGCACACCTACCTGGCACACATAGGTGGCGCACATAGCAGGCGCACCAACCTGGCGCACAGCCACTTTTCTGGCTGCGAGTTGCTGGCTGCTGGCTTTCCACCTCCCATGGCTGTTACCTCCAGCAACGAATATGCCATGGAATCTTCCAAGCTTTTCGTCTACGATGCTCCCTGCATTCTCCATGGGTTACCCTTGAGAATTCCCTATAAATAGACACCTATAGGTAGCCATTTGGGAGATTAGAAAAGTTGATGACACACAATTGCAACCAAAATTCTGCAACTGTCCCTTTGAGCTCTTAGCTTTCTTCTTGCATCCTGAGATATTCTCAGCCCTTCCAGAGCATCAAGGAGCTTATTATCTTGGGTCTTCTTTGAAGGAACATCTAGGACAAGGTAGGCCTTCTCACTTTTCCTTTTAATTCTTGTTCTTTTACATTGGAATAAGGCATGCTAGAAACTTGCATATGGTCTGATTTCCTTTATGTTTTCATGAGATTTCGATGATGATTTTGCTTATCCTTCTTGTAAGATGATTTCCATGCTAA
>JAMKQA010009185.1:0-30131 GCA_024699735.1 Posidonia australis | reverse complement strand
GGTCGATCGTGAACCTTGTCCTCATAAAATCGAATAGAAGCAGTCCAGCAAACAGAGATCTCAGCAAAAAACTCCCTGGAGATGGTTCCATATGGGGCAAACACATCATAACACATAGCGCAACAGGAAACAGCATATAACCACGGTGGAGATAAAGACTTAGTAAGGAAAGAACACTCCACACAGATGCACGAAAGACGATCGTCCAACACATACATGATATCAGAAAAACCATTCAAGGTCAGCAGTGACCCAGATCTGGAAGGGCCGAGCCCCTCCAAGGAGTTTCCCCCGCTTGGGCAACCCGGATCCGAGGTAACAGATCTAAGATCTGAGACCGGTGAACAGTTAAGGGGCTTCCTCCTACGACTTCCCCTAGACGGGGCCGTCAGGGCTGAAGCAAGAGAAGGGGTTACCAGCCTCTGTCGGGAAGTAGTCTCAGTGGGAGAGACCTTTCTGGATCGGAGGAAGTAAGGAGACGGAGACACCAAGGTGGATCTGGTAGAAGCGGAGGACCTTGGGGCAGCGCGTCGACTCTTGAGGGGAGCCATCGCAGATTTTGGGCGTCGGGGAGCATAATGGTCGGAGAGCTAGCTTTTCGCGAGAGCACAAAAAAAAATATTTTTCACTTTTCCTTTTATACCTTATCTTAAGCCACAGAGAAAATAATCACCAATAACTGCACATGAATAAGATTAGATTTCGATTAAAAATCAAAGCATGTGAGTTTCACAAGATTAATGAAAAGTAACAAAAGTAAAAAGAAAAATACTTCCCTTTCTTTATAATCTTTACAAATCTAGTACCATTCAACAATGAACTAGTAGTTATTTTGCATTATCTTTGCAGACAATCAACCTTTGTGCATGATTTTTTTCTTCTTTGAATAACATGATTTAGAATTTAAATAACTCAGATATATTTCCTTCCACCATCTGAAAATTTCATCAACGTTGATCTTTATCATCATTGACATCGTTTTGCATATTGTTATTGCACTTGTCAGTCCCATTGAATCATCGACTCTAGAATTAATTGATGGAATGGGATTCATGGATCATTTGCAGAAATGTAAAAAAAAATCACACATGAAATATTAATACAAAAATATACGTAGAAACTTATACAAGGAAAACCATAAGACAAGAACAAGAGAAAAAAATACATTATAAAATAGATTTACATAGAAATATCGTCTTTAATGACGTAAGTCTCACTTAACTCCATTTTTCCCCTCTTAACATTAACGTATAAGTTTTTCTTTTAGACTGTGTTTGGTAACGGTTATAAACAAGCTGACTATAGTGAAAAAAGTTAGTTTAAAAAAAAAAGTTATTTTCTATAGTTTTTCATCTGTAACGTTTTTAATAAGTTTTACACATAAGAAATAAAGTTGATTTTTTTAAATAAGGTGGTGATGTGTCTTATTTAATTACTGCAAGTGCACGACATACTATGTAGTACGTGGCAAATACGGGTCGATCCCACAAAGAAAAATGTTCAAGAAAAGAGATTTATTATCAATTATTGAGATGAAAAATGAGAGAGATGATTATTAATGACTAAACACTTAAGGAAAATTTAGAATAAATAAAGAAGTAGGATTTTTGAATTTATTCATGTAAATATAAATGCATGATTAAATCCACTCTATGTTTCCCGATTGATCTAAATAATTTGATTCAATGATTCTTATCTTAACAAGCATAATCTATATGCAATGCACCATAAACTATTAAGTCAATGAATAAAAATAAAAAAATCAAATTAAATCAAATGACAGATGATGGAATTGATATTATATACACAACCTCCAATTAAATCTTCCTTAAGTATAAACTAAAAAGATGAAATCAATGTTAATCTATCAAAGTTTTTCGATTCATTGAATGATATATGTAATATACATCAAACCCACATATTCATAGCATTAAGCATAAAGAGAAAACATAGAGCAATTTAATCATGACATATAATATTACATGAACTTCATCTTAATCGTAGATCTAGAAGATTAGTCACACATGATTACGCAAAAATAATAAAATAAAAGAAGAGAAGAGAAGAAATAGAAGACATAATTAAATAAAAAAAACTTTTTATCGAAGGAAATCTGAGATTATACTGATGATCTCCCAAAATAGAAGAAAAGAAAAAGAGTCTAAAACCTTGCTTCCTTCCTTCCTTTCTTGACATAAATCTATATAAGGGATTCTTTTATAGACTTACAAGGACTTGCTTATGTGAGAGACAAATATGAATACAAAATTTAATCTTAAATTTTGAATACAAAATATTTACAAGTGAGAATCTTATCCAAAGAAAACTAAGTCAAAAATATCTGGTGTAGGTGCTTGGGAGGCGTCGGATCTGCATCTGGGCGCTTGGGAGGTGTCCACGTTATCTGGGAGACTTTTTCCACAACTTGACTGATATTTTACCAATATCTAAGGACTAAGCACATGGAAAATGTGTATTTGATCTCAGCTCTAGAATTTTCCAAAAAAATATCTTCTTTTTTGAAACAATTATTCTTTTACCTCTTATTTTTCGTAGATTCATTCTAAGCCTTTAAGTTCTGTAAAATTTGCACAAAATACATCGAATAATATTATTTATATACAAAATAGACAAATATGGAATAAAATATACATGAATTATGAGTTAATCAGGTGAGTTTTTTTATGTGTTTGATTTAACTTTTTATCTATAAGTGATTATTTTCAATAAACTATGAAAAATGATTTTATGCTAGCATAAATAATATGAATTTAAAAATCTAAACTTATTAACCCAATTATATGTAATTTATGTACATATACAAAGAGAGTCTACTACAATCAAACAAATATGGACCATAATTTCCCCTTTTTGTGGAAATAAAAGGACCAGATTCCTTCCTCCTTGTCCAATTTCCTCGCCCCCTCCAAGGTGGAAATGTTGAGAGCCCGCCATGGCCTGAAAACCATCCTCTCCTCCTCCTCTACCGCTTCTTTCCCTCTCCGCTCCATCAAAACCCTATCCCCTCCACTTCCCACTACGTCGCCCCACACTCTCCGCCCTTTCTTCCTCTCCCGCATTGTCCACCATTCCCCTCACCACCGTCTCCTCGCACCTCCAGGTTTCCGTCCATTCTGCTTCCGGGATTTCTCGTCCTTGCTGCCCCCGCCGCTACAACAGGAGCAGCAGCAGGCGCTGCCGAATGCTTGCTCGGAGGATGATGGCTATGATCACCTGATTGAGGTCCAGCAGGAGAAGCAGAGCCGGTTCATCCCCGTCAAGGCCTATTTCCTCTGTACTGGGTTTGTGCTGCACCTCCACCCTCGTAGAGTTTCAATGAAGCTTATTACAGTAGTTTCTGCAATTTCAGGGAAACTTAGAAGAGGTATACAGGAAAACCTGTATTGGACCGCTAGAAGCTGTGAGAAAGGGCGTCAAAAATGTATAATTTAAGAAAAAAGTAACCTTGAGGTGTTAAGTTGGGAAAAGGGATTCGTATTGCTGATTCTGCTGCACAGTGGGATCAAGAAGTTGCTGTTGTTATTGCTGTAGATTTTGGTAACTTGATTTGTTTTTATTGTTGGTTGGCAGCATTGATCTGAAAGGCCTGCAAACACAGAATGCTTTCAATGTAATTCCGCCAAATTCTCGTGCGACGAATTATGTCGTCCTTAGGTTCTGCGATCTCAGGGATGATCTTATAGTAAGACCCTCTTTCCTTTGATTATCTTTTCCTTGTTACAATCTGGCTATTTCGATTTCATTGCAGAACTTGTCTTATTCCGAGAGATTATTCTTTCTGAGTTGACATGGCTTTCTCCTTTTTTATTTTAGACATTTCATTAGCACTCTCTCTGACTTTCTGCCAAAATCCCCTTACAGAAATGTTAGTGTTTGGAATTGCTCAATTGGAAAAAAACCCCTTTTCTTTTAATTAAGAAAGTATTATAACAAACATTTCTGTTTTAAAATGACCTCTGGGTCGAGTTAGAGCTCTGAACAGCTTCACCACATATATTCTCTATGCTGGCAGTATGATATTTTTACCCAGTATATCTTTTGAGTTCATTTTGATTTGAAATTGGAGGTTTAGCTCTGATTGCACATCCATTTCTTAAGTAGATGTAGGAATGTAGTTCCTTAATAATAAAAAATTCTCGACACAACAAAGACGCATAGGCATGTAGTGGATCTGTGTTGACCTGGCTTTTTCTCTACTATGGTACTTACAAAATAGATACAGTTTAAAATGGTCATTTATGGTTGTATTTTTTCAGTGTATGTACCATGGGTTCCTGCATGAATGTTCTTAACAAGTCCACAAAATCTTCTATCATAGGGCTTAGAAGCTGGCCTAGCAAATGAGAGAAATAGCTGCTACATGGTGGTTTTTCAATATGGTTCTGTTGTCCTCTTTAATGTACCTGATCACGAGGCTGATGGATATTTGAAAATTGTAGAGAAACACGCTACTGGTTTGCTGCTTGAAATGAGAAAGGATGGTAAGATCTTATACGCAGATTGTTGTATATCCTTTTTTTGCTTATTTCTTTTTTCATGTAATTGTCAGTGTTTTTTTTAGTGGTATTGATGTATGCCAACTGTGTCTGATTTCAAGAGACATGGGTTGGTTCTTTATCAATTAGTCTAGCAGATGATATTTGCTATTATGTGCCAATTACGCACATTGATGGTATCTATGTACAAGGGGCATGAAAGAGTTCTTTATTAGTTAAGACACCAGATGTTATTAGTAGCATGGCTTTAGAAACCGAAGTGGAGAGCAAACTGCAAGAGTACTGGTTTTGGTTCAACCGATGGTTCAGTTCGGTTCAATCGGTGCTAACGGCATCATGTCATCAATAAGTGAACTGGTAATTAGACCGACTCAGTGTTATATTTGCAGCTCAAAAACTGGTTTAATCGAATTTTTATATTACTTATACAAATTATAAACTTGTTTTCAATGTATAACTTATTTTCAAATAGACGTATGTATATCCATATATATGAATCAACCTGTTTGATGTCAAATATAAATAAATCTGAATTTGGTATAAAACAAGGCATATGAAATTATGAATTTGGTATAAACAGGGCATGTAAACGCGAATTATTCTCCATTTATGAAACCAAACAATAGTTCACAAATTATCATATACAATTACACATAGCAAAAATAATCCAAACAGTAATGATACGTAGTATTGCTAATGAATCACTGAGGCAGGGACTGAATCATTGAGTATACATGCTCAAAAGCAAAAAATATACATGTTAAGTTGCTAACAAGTAACGATACTTATTACTTATAGTTGAAAGGAGTGCGGAGCCAGAGGCACAAGGCGACAACGTAGGTGGAGGCGGGGACTGGGGATTAGGAAGGGAGGAGGCAGGCGGGCTAAGGCAAGAGGCTGGTTGAGGTAGGAGGCGGAGGCAGGAGGCTGGCAGAGGTGGGCTTAGGCAGGAGGTAGGTTGAGGCGAGGTGGGTAAGTGTTAGCGGATGCTGTTGTAGATGGCAATGGTGAGGTGGGGGAGAGTCGAAGGTGGCAAGGAGGAGAGGGTAGTTGAAATCGTGCGTTGTAGCGAGGTGGAGGAGAGGCAAACGTGAGGGTTTTCTCTTTATGGTTTAGATCATAGGTTTGGGTTTTTTTTTCCTTTTATATTAGGCATCTAAACTGACGGTTCAACCAAGCGGTTCACATTGGTTTAATCACCCAACCAGTTTCCTCTTTTAAAAAACCATTTATTGTTTGCTTCAGACTAGGTGAACCGGTCGGTCTGGTTTGTTTTCAAAAACAGTGATTAGTAGAGACACCTAGGTTGCATTTTGCCACAAGCCAAGCGAACGAGACCATGTGCAGCTCTATTGCCCTAATAATGCCTGTCAAGTTGAAAAAAAAAAACTAATAATGCTTTGTTTTGTTCCAAAAAAAAGGGAAAAAAAACGTTTGGTGGTTTTTTTGGAATTTGATGGGCACTAAAGCTTTTTTTTGCTGGTTTTGACACTCAGCATCTGATTTAATAAAGAGTTTAAATTAGATACTGATATAAGATTGAGATTGCTTTTATGTCAGAAACATATTTCTAAGTTCAACTTATGAGTCTTCATAAAAAAAATCACGCCGTTAGTTGATTTATACCATTCATTTGCTATTGAGAAATTGTTTTGCACTAAAATTTTGGCAGTTGACTTGTTTAATTTATGTCGATGAAATTTGCATTCTAGATTATGCTGTCGTAGAGAAACCTACGTTGGAGACATGGATGCAAGGTGGCCTTGACTACATAATTTTGAAAAACTTGAATGTTGATGGAATCCGTACAATTGGAAGTGTTCTTGGACAAAGTATTGCACTAGATTACTATGTCCGACAAGTAAGTACAACATTGTAAACCTTGTCTGCATTTAGTACCGAAGGGGAAATAACTTTTTGTTCTTAGGTTGATGGAATGGTTGCAGAGTTCACGGATATAAATCGTGGTATGGAGAAAACTGGCACCTTTACCATGCAGAGGAAAAAGCTTTTTCAGCTGGTTGGAAAGGCAAATTCCAACCTAGCTGATGTTATTCTCAAGCTTGGGGTTTTTGAGAGGTACTTCTAATACATGGGGAGAATTATTTATATAAAATGCTAAGCTCTGACATGCAAATTTTCCCCGTTATTCCCATTATCCTCCACCCCCCACCCTACGCATGCTCATACACACATGTACAAATCATATATTTTCACTTAATTTCCTTTCTAGATGTCTCTTGGGGAAATGAGGGACTTCACATAGGAATAGTTTGTTGTTCATGTTCTTGAAGCTTTATTAGACAAATGAAAATTTTCTTTCTTCTTAATGTTTTTTTTTTTACATAGGAATTATCTCAATGCTCAAACACAGCTAATATAAATTTAACCTACTTACATCAAGGGGGGCATGTAGCATGTATGGCTGCATGTATGACTCCATATAGGAATAGTTTGTTGTTCATGTACTTGAAGCTTTATTGGACAAAAGCAAATTTTCATTCTTCCTTATAGTTTTTTGATATTGGAATTTTCTCAAACCTACTTATGTACAGGGGCATATAGCAGGTATGGCTGCAAACTCACTTTTTTGTTTACAAATGTCAAATATATAAAATGTTTGAGAAACATATAACAACCCTTGTACTGAGTTACTAGGTGTGAAATGTCAAACACCACTGCTTTAATATGTAATATGATAAATGTTGCTATGACTCTTACAAGGATTCATGATCACCATGATTATGCAACTTAGAACAGTCAAGGAAAAATGAAAATATGCAAACATTTAGTTGGGCTGTTGTCGCAACTTAAAGGTGAGATGTATTTTAACATTTTAACTATTATGTCATGCCTTACAGCTACAATTAGTGTTTATTATAATCATCATAATCAGTATTTTATTGTCAGCAAATTTGACAGCAGCCCAACTATATTACACATTGTCTACTTCTTACTTTTGCAGCATTACGTAGTCTTTTGTTATCTAGCATTATTAGGTTGCCCAGATTTGTACTTGGTCCCCATCATTGTACTGCTCTGTACCCATATGGGTGTGGGTGGTACTTGGTGATGAACCATTTTGGTTGGTGAACTTTAACCAAGTAACAAACCAGATCATTTTCATTTTTTTTTCCAAGCACCATCTCTTATGGAATTTTTCATGGTTACCATCATGGTAGCTAGAAAGGCTGATTTTGATGATTGAGCTATTTTACATGCTTCCTTGACTTGTTGGATAATTTCATAGAAATCGTGAGTTTTTAGGGAACCTTGCTACCTCCACCATTCTCGGTTTTGACTTTTGACCATTGGGAGCTTAGTTTTGTTGCAAACTTTAAGGAAACCATGGCTCAACTTTCACTTGCTTATCAATATTTCATAATGCTTAAATTTAAGAAGTGCCTATATACTGTTGTGTCACAAAGGTTCAGTTTATGGAAAATTTATAACCTAGGTTATAGAAATTGAAGATACAATTAACACACTATAGTCTTTCTGGGATGTTATTGCATGCCAGTTTTGCATATGGTAGAGCCCCAATGGTTTAGTATTGCTAGCCATAGAGCTGATCCCAAGAAGAATGAAAATTGCACGACAGTGTTGGCTGTAGTTGACCCCACAACGAGGGATTAGTGCATGGTTGCTGCTGTTGTGTGTTGGCTGTGGTATGATATCATGTAGCTAATATACTTGTATTCTTGATATCAGGAATGTGTTTGCAACATACTTGTAAATTGCAATTCATATTAAGTTCTTACTAAATCATATTATTACTTTCAACACCAATATGACTATTTGTCAAGTTTGATGTTTCACAAGTCGTCCTATCAATTTGGGTTTGAGGACATTTTATGATCTAATAGTTTGATAATGTCACCGCCTTTCTACTTGATGCCATCCGTGTCATAGGGTGATTATATGTCAATGGGAGGTCCTCAGGTCCCTAATCATTATTCATTAGTTAGTTGGCCCCATAACCTACTGTGGGTTAAAAATGGAAGAATAAAGAGTATAAAAAAAATGAAAGATAAAACGAAATAAAATTACTCTATTCCAAAAGAAAATTGATGAGTTTATTTTAGTTTTTTCTTTTCTGTCTTTTGTTAACAGTGGTTCTATTCTAGATTCACTGCTTGTTGATTTTCTAGACTGAAACGATACTTCTATTTCTTTGCTCACACAAATGAACATTGTGGCACAATTCTTGACTTTTGTAATGCTCTAAAGAAGTTTAATAGGATTATAAATGTCATATAACCACATTTCAAATTAATCTACTGTCATGTTGTAGGTGGTAATCCCATTTCACTGTGATACCACAGATTTCCCGGGGTAAACTCTGAAAATATTTTGTGTAGTCAAACCAAACATTTTCTTTAGTGTAAAACCAAGGGAAATTATTAGCTATATTTAATTATTAAATTAGATGGTCTGAAATATAAATTTGCACCATCTAGGTATCTTGTCTCTTCTTCCCCATCAAGCTCTCCTATGAACCAAGTTATTATGTACTTCAGTGCTGATTATTTAGTATTAGGTGCTATTATCTGGTATAAAAAATGGCACGGGCTTTCCAACTTCATGGGGGGTTAAAGAATTTCATCTGCACTGTGGTGCTTGGTTGATTCGTGTATTTTAATATTCTATTATCTCATGATTTAGATTCACAACTGGAAGATCACATGTGGAATACTTTTTTGCATAGATTTTTAGAAACTTTTACTGTCTAAATATTCTAATCTGCGGGGATGAGGTGTACGATGTTGAATTTCTTAATAAGAAAAATTAGTTGGCATGGAAACCCTGTAAGTTATGCTCTGTTAATGTTCACCTTTTGGTGTCTCTAGGTCTGACATTGCTTGGAAAAATGCCAACTATGCTCAAATTTGGGAATATCTTCGTGATGAATATGAATTGACTCAACGATTTGGAAGCCTTGATTTTAAGTTGAAGTTTGTTGAGGTAGAGCAATATCAAATTTCTTTTCTCTAGGATGTGGTTGTCGAGTTGATTTGACTAATAGTTGGTTCTTTTTTCTGCAGCATAATATTCGGTTTCTGCAAGAAATTCTTCAAAATAGGAAATCAGATTTTTTGGAGTGGCTCATCATAATTTTGATTAGCGTGGAAATACTGATCTCCGTTTACAACATTGCTCGGGAGTCCACCCAATAGCATAAAACGAGCCGACGACGCACAAGGTAGCAAGTAAAAGGTCTAGGGTACACAAAGTTACGTGGGATCTATATTTTTGGCTTGTGATCTTTGTTTGAAATTCGAATGGGAAATTTCCACAATGTCAAAATGTATATTCTTTTAGTTGTTCAATGTTGAACAATATTGAAAATGAAAGAAGATACAATGAAACTGTCTTATCTGTCTGGTCTTTTCATTTGGTTCCAGAATATTTATTTATATGAGATTGGTTCACAAACTAATTTTGCAGAGTGAAGTTGCTCCCAAGTCTTAGTTGTCTGGAATGAAGTTAGGTTCGTTTTGTTTAGGCTTGTAAGTTAGGTGGGATTTGAAGTCTATTTTTATTCTTATCCAGTCTCTCTTGACAGGTGGCAAGTGGGATCGAATGATTAATATCTATTTCGAAAAAACTTGATTGTTATTTTATTCATTGTTCTTTTGGTTAACGGATGGTATGTAGGTTGACAGTTCAAATGGTTGATTTTTTTTTTAAGATCACAATTTATATTATTTCTTGACCTTAATTGAATCTAAAATTGAATCATGATTAAAAAAAAATAGCTACTAAGACAATAACCTATAAAAAAAATAAATTGTGTTTATCTAAGATTAATAATAAATTTAACAATATAATAAATATAACAATATACAATAAGAATAATTTTGACATTATCATTTATTACAATATAACATCATCATTTATTGTTGATTCATTGTATTTATTTAAGAATAATAATAAAATTAAAAGCAACATAAATATAATATTATTTAACTGCACTATTCATGTTGATGCTTAAAAGATTTAAAGTACTCTCAAAAATATTACAAAACACAAAGAATCTTAATCACCATTCATAATTCAAAAGTATAGGGTATTATTAAGAATATAATAAAATACAAGTCCATGAATCAACGGGTTAGCGGGTGATTCAAAGTAATCTACCTTTGTCTTTACCAACAAAGAGGATGATTAAATGGGTGAATGGTGGACAAAACCCCTATCTTAATTTGTTCCTAACGAATTGTGTTAAGTCAGATTGGTTGGTAAAATCCAACCTACTTACAATCCTAATTTTGTTTGTTAGACTTCAAGATCTCCGAACAAGCTTTTGTGATTTATATTTACAACATTGCATTTCATATTATGAGTTTGTTTTTTGAATTTTTGTCATGTTAGTATCTAAATTATATTAGTTTCTCATTTTGATACCTTTAACTTTAAAAGTGTTTAATTTAGTATTCTTAACTTCCACTGTTTCTTAGTTTAATATTTCTGTTATGTTTTTATCGTTATATAATAATTTGAGATAAAAATGTTCCTTCTTCATTTTCTTCTTCTTTTTCACTTGAAAACATGCATCAGTCCTCCTCCTCCTCCTCTTGTTCTTCTTCCACTCGTTGAGTTATAAGTTCCTCCAACTCCATCTTTGATTCTCGTCGAAGGTTATCTATTTCTGGCTAGAAAGCTTTGCTCCTTCATTGCTACTGTCGTTTAGAGTCGCTAGTGGTGACTTTGTGGACATTGGAGAATCCTAAATGAAGATTCCTTGGTTGTAAAAGATTTCAACAAAATAGATGTAGGTTCTTCAAATAAGTGGATCCTCCACTCACTGAACGCGATATTGAGGTTATCAACATCTTCTTAGAGGACTAGATTTCAACTCTGCGCCGCTGAAAAGGAAAAGGCAAGGAAAAAATCCTCAAAGAGGGAAAATAATGTCCCCAAAGAGACAAGCTCTGCGTCGTTGTGGTTGACCCCCTTGGAAGGGTTTCAGACGGTCATCTGATTCCTTCCTCCTCCATTAAGCCACCTGCTTGGACTGGGCTGCTTTTAAAGAGAGCCTCTTCGATGAGGACTGCTCTGACGCTCCGTCTCCCCCGATAAAGCCTCGCCGCCTCCATCGATCGCGAAAACACTGCAGATCGTCTAAGGGGCAGGTACGCGTGAGGAAGAAGGATCATTCTTCCCCCTGTGAGGCTGAACCAGAGATCTCCTCTGGTGCCTTTAACATTTCTTCTACCTCTTGTCCCTCCGACGAGCTGTCGAATGGGATCCTTCAGATGCCTATATTTTCATCTTTCCGCTGGATTCTCTCCTAAATTATTATCTCTGTATGGAAACTTACCCAATATTTGCATAAATACTATGTTTCTTACTTGGAATCTGTCCTATTGTTGGTTAAAATATCTTAAGATCTGTGAAATAGACAAGTTATCCTTCTCGAAACATACTTTTCTTGCTTCTTTGAGTTCAGATATTATTTTTAATGGCGACAGTGAGAAAGAAATACTTTGGTCTGTGGATGACTTGTTGCCTGTGCGCAAATGTAATAGCACTATAGTTAGCTCTATTCCATCTTTATTTGATGATTATGTCTGCATATCTCCATCTTCTTCTTCTCCGGCGAAATCAGTGGGGGAGCGCCGGCGGTCTTCTCCTTGCAATTGGCGGGGGTGGAATTTCCATGGCTCTGACAAGCAATCGAATCGTATTAAAATTTCATCTCCTTCTATTTGGAATTATACGACCTATAATCCACCTGTTTTTTCTGACATTAGGCCTGCTAATCTTAATTATGCCCCTTCTGTTTGCACTAATCCCACTGAGCGAACCCCACTGAGTTCGGCGATTAGGCCAGATTTATGCTACGTTTATGGCTCTGTGGTAGAATTGGCAGGGGGTTTGCAGGCTTTAAATGAGCATAGTAACAAATATTATCATAGTACAAGTAACGTCTCTGACAGCTATTACTTTAACAGCACTACCATTAATGAAAGCAATTCTTTTTCTTCCCGTGCGGAAGAAATTCCAAACGATTGGTCTTTCTCTGACAATTGCATTAACTCCAGCCGCACGTCTATCACATCCCCTCTCCTTTCTCTATCTGGCAAACGATCTGCCTCCTCTGGGTCGAGATTTGCAGTACTCGCGTCCCCTGCTAAAGCTCTACCCCTCCCTCGCGCAACTGGCTCTTCGACCCTTACGGAGAAAAACTCTTGTTCCTCTGTGGAAGCACAGAGCGACGACTGGATGGTAGTTTCCAGGATAAAATACGTTCCTCCTTGGGTAAGCTTCTGTAAATTAAGTGGTAGATGCTTTCAATGTGGTCTGAAAGGTCATATGAAATCTGCTTGTAAGTATGCTGGTACTTGCTTTAGGTGTAGATCCCCCACTTATTCGTTTGCTATATGCAAATGTTTTCAGGAAGTGCCCTCTACTCCTAAAGACATGTCATCTCACAGACTCTCTCCTCAGAATCCTTCCTTCTTACCTCTATCAGAATCGGTGTGCAACCACTATCAGTTGTTATCTCACAGCGCGATAGTTATGGCACATGCTCCCATTCTTACGAAGGAAACATTAGAAAATCATGTCCGAACCTATTGGACAAATGGATCTGAAGTAGAAATTCAAGCCTCTTCTCCTGGTAAATTTCTCCTGATATTTCCTACTGTAAAAGCTAGAACTGATTCTCTTAAGATGCATGGGCATTTGTTGCAACGTATTTCTGCATCCTTCATCCCATGGACCCCGAATTCTAATGCGGTTAATATCCTGAAAGAGGATGGGGTTTGGATTAGATTGGAAAGTATCCCGCATCACCTGTGGAACATAGACATATTCCGTCATATGGTAGCTGATTTTGCTGAGCTTATGGAGGTGGATTTCTCCATAAATCATGTGAAACATCTGGGTTTTGCTAGATTTAGAATAAAAACTCTTCCTGGGAAGGACATCCCAGATTGCAGGTATTTTGCTTTTGGTAAATTTGTTTATCCTATAAAATACAGACTCAGTTGGAATCTTTGTTCTACTTCGGGAAACACTCAAGCACCACCCCAAAAATGGCCTGTCAAAGCCCCTCTGGACAGGCTAATGCTGCTAGCCTGAAACCTATAAGAAAGCAGTTCAAAAGCAATAATGGATGGAGAGGAGCTAAATGCAATAGACTATCTAATGAAGGGAAACATGTCTGGACTAGACCTGTTAGTCCTAAGCCAATCTCCAACTCTCCTGGGATACTCCGTACTCCCATCCCTACCACTTCATATAAAAGCAGCATCCCATCATCTTTGATTAGCACCTCTCCTAATCAAACCCCCAAGGAAGAAGATACAGCTAGATTCATTGAAATGGAAGTCAGAACGAGAAATTTATCACTGTCCAAGTTTAAGAAAGTGCTGGCTGTCTATGATTGTCTTAAAAGTGATAATCTTGGTGGATCTTTAGAGGCTCCAAATCCTCAACCACCTACTCCCATCCATGCGCCAGGTAATCATGCTTTTAATACATCCTCAGCCTCTTCTCAGGGTGATTATCATTTTTTAAATCAAGTTCTGTCATGGAATTCCTATGATCAGTTTAACAATTGGAATTGCTTTCAATTCCCCAGATGAAATAAAATCCTTTTACAACTTTGTCAGAAAAGATCAAGGCTTAACTCCCTTAAACCTAAATGATAATGCTTGTCTAATGGAGAACTTGGATTCTCTTCATATTTCCTCAGATAAGTTATGTTGATTGCATCTTGGAATATTAGAAGGTTGGGCAGTAGTGGGAAAAAAAAGTCCTAAAAATTTTTGTTAGAACTAATAGGTGCAGCATTATTGTTATTAGTGAAACAAAACTTGAAACCTTTTCCCCTTATACTTTAAGAAACATTGGAAGCGGTTACATAAACCAATGGTCTTTTCTCCCTTCATTGGGTGCCTCCGAGGGAATTCTTGTTGGCTGGGATGATAGTATGGTAAAACTTTCTAATACCATTAAAACAACTTACAGTATCTCTCTATCTTTTATAAATCTCCTGGATAACTTTGAATGGTGGCTCACTGGTGTCTATGGTCCTTGTGAACATAGTCTCAAAAGATATTTTATTGAGGAATTGAACTACATAAGTGATAAAGTCAATCAAAATTGGATTTTAGGGGGTGACTTTAACATCATAAGATCTCCGGATGAACATTCTTCTAGGGGTGGCATTGCATCTCACATGAGGGACTTCAATGACTTTATTGACAATAAAGCTCTATTAGATTTTTCACCAAATAATTGCAAATACACTTGATCAAACTTTCATCTTCAGCCTACTATGGTTAGACTAGATAGATTCTTGGTATCCACTGGCTGGATAGATAAATATCCAGATTCTTTCTGTTTGGGAAAAACCAGGGTAATTTCAGATCATATCCCCATTACCCTTGATACAGCTCCATATGATTGGGGTCTCCTCCTTTTAAGTTCTACAAATCTTGGCTACAAATTGAAGGTTTTTCCTCCTTCATAGAGCATTGCTGGTATAACTCTATTTCCAACTGTAAGTCAACTTCTCCTGTGGCCAGATTTGCTCACAGATTAAAATTCTTAAAAAAGTAAATCATCCATTGGATTGGCCCTATTAGGGAGCTAAGGAAAAAAAGATTAGAGGTTGTGGAATATCAAATAAACCTCATAGATTCATTGGTAGTTTCCACCAATAATCAGGCCATCTTTCAAAACAAATTGAAAACACTTAAAGATAAGCATTTTAACCTGTTATAAGAACAAGAAATATATTGGAAGCAAAAATTTAGGATTCAATGGCTCAAAGAAGGTGATCTAAATACAAAATTCTTTCATAATATAGTAAAACAGCGAAAGAGGATAAATACAATCCACTCTTTAAATATTAAAGGTATTCTGGAGCAATCTCCATTTCTAATTTCCAAGGAGATTGAAAACCACTTTATTTGGCAATTCAACAAGCCAAGCAGAATAATTCCCTCTCTTGACTAGGACACATTAGTGCCCAATAAAATCCTCAATCTAGAACTTTTGGAATCTACTTTTATTATGGAGGAGATATATAGAAATGTTGGCAATTTACTTGGGGAGAAAGCCCCCAGGTCCAGATGGTTTCTCTTTGTGTTTCTTTCAACAATTCTTGGAAATTGTGAAGGATGATATCTTAAACATCTTCCAAAATCTTTATAGTACTTCTGATTTAGACTTTTTAGCCCACATCAATCAGACTTTTATTGCCCTTATTCCAAAAAAAGAGGGTATTAAAGAGGTCAAGGACTTCAGACCTATAAGTTTAGTCAATAGTCTTTACAAGATCATTGCTAAAACACTAGTATCAAGGCTTTCTCCTGTCCTTAATAAGATCATTGACAATTCTCAATGCGCTTTCCTTTCTGGAAGATACATAGGAGACTGTTTCCTTGTGGCTCAGGAGACTATGCACTACATGAAATTGATTGGAATTCCAGGTCTTATTCTTAAACTGGATTTTGAGAAAGCGTTTGATAATATTAATTGGAAATTTCTACTAGAGGTCTTGAAAGGCTTAGGATGTGGACAAAAGTGGTTATCTTGGATCAAAATGTGCATCTCATATGCCAGCTTTTCTGTCTTAGTCAATGGTTTTTCTAAAGGATTCTTTAAGTCAACAAATGTTTAAGACAAGGTGACCCCCTCTTCTCTCTTCTTTTTATTGTGGTCACACATGTCTTGAACAGAATGCTAGCCTTAGCATTGGAAAATAATCTAATTTCTGGGATACAGCTACCAAATAATGGTCCAAATATAATGAATATGCAATATGCCGATGATACTATCCTATTTTTAACGGCTACTGAGGATAATTTAATAAATATTAAGAGAATACTCTGTTGTTTCCAGACATGTTCAGGATTAAAAATAAATTTCCACAAATCCTATATCACTGGCATTGGAACTCAGGAAACCTTTACTCAGAGAGCCTCACATATTTTGGGATGTCAAATTGAAAATCTCCCTATAAAATATCTGGGACTTCCTTTATACTTCAGGAAACCCAATTATCATGACTGGTTGCCTGTCATTGAAAAATCTCAAAAAAATTATCTCTTTGGAAAGCAAAGTTTTTATCACTTGGGGGGCAGACTTACATTGGTTAATGCAGTTCTATCGGCCATTCCTACATACTACCTATTTGTTTTACACCTACCAACCAGAGTGGAAAAAGCTATTGACAAGTTCAGGACTAGATTTCTATGGAACTCTCTCTCCTCTACCATAACTTGCCATTTGGTTAAATGGAAGTCTCTTTGTAGATCCAAGGAACAAAAAGGATGGGGAATTATCAATTTAAGAAATTTCAATATAGCTTTGAAATGTAAACTACTTTGACAATTTTTATTAAATGATTATTCTTTGAAATGGAAAGATATTATTAAAGCCAAATATTCAGCAAGGAGAGGTCTAGGTGCTATACTTAATATTTCCAACACTAGAACATCACCCCTCTGGCATGAAATTAAAAAAAGTTTTGATGTCATAAACGGTTTACCTTGTTTTATGTAAACAATGGGAAAAACACCATCTTCTGGGAAAATAGATGGTGGAATGGAGAAAAACTCAAAGATATCTTTAGGAGGGCAAAATTTAAACAAACCTCTGTTAAAAAAGTTGTTCGAATCATTAACACCAATCCTAATAATCTATTCTATAATCCATTATCTCATACTGATTCTGTTTTTCTTCATTCTCAATTGGATTTATTAGTTGGGATTATCCCTAATGCAGGGTTAAATACCGAGGAGGATACTGTTATTTGGAAACCTACTAATAAGAACTTCACGGTTAAATCATGTTATGCTATGCTAAATGATGGTGGACTCAGGTTTAAGTTTTTTGGGGAAATCTGAAAATGCTGGGTACCACTCAAAGTTAAACTATTTTCGTGGTTGGTTGCTTGCAATAAAATTCTGACCAAAGATAACTTGTGTAAAAGGGGATGGAATTGTCCCACTTTATGTATTTTTTGCAATAATACTACAGAATCTGCAATGCATCTCTTCCTATATTGTCCTTTTACTTATTCCATATGGAATGCTTTTACACTTACCCCCTTGTACCCTACTATTCTCTCTATAGCAAATTTATTTCATATACCGCCTGTGTTATAATTTGATATGTCTGTTATTGGTTCTTATACCTTTGTGTAAATTTTTCTTTGGTCTATTTGGAAGGAAAGGAACAATAGAATTTTCAGGGGTATTCTCAGAAGTAATTGTATGATTGTTAATGATATTATATCCTTGACTCATTGCTGGATTGAGTGTTTAGGTGCAGGTTTTGAAAAAAATGAGATTCTGCACTCCATTACTTCTTTTCAGCATAATAGAGATATGGAAATTGATCCTTTGGCTGCAAATGTTGACCAGTATGTTGGGGAGCAAAATGCTTCCACTCCGGCTCTTGTGGAGGAAAATCTCCTCTAATGACTAAATTTTTGTTGGCCGATAAAAACTTCTTTACTCTCAGACTCTTTTATGGTTCTGTAATTTTTAAGCTTCTGTACTTTGACATTTTGCTCCTTATTGGTTGGAGCAGAGAATCTGTAATATCTTACCAACACTTGACATTTATGTGGCTATGCTTTTGGAATTATATAAAAATAGAATACCGTTTACAAAAAACATCTTCTTAGAGAAGATTGTCATACTTGAAGGTAAAACTATAGTTCCAAATGTCATCCTTAAAATGTGAAATCCCACTGTGATTGTGTAATATACGTTGCTTACTATATTTCTTAGAAAAATGAAGTAGTTTATAGTTCGATTAATAGTTGATATTGTTTTATACATCATTTATGTACTTTTCAAATGAATGGAAGCATTTTGTGTTCATATGTGGTTTTCTTTTGTTTGTAATAATTCAAGAATAAGAATGAAAGCATTTTGTTTGCACAAGAATGTTATTCAGAAGCATGTATGTAATATGATTGTAGAAATGTTTGATAGTATTTTATGAAAGATGAAACAGATTTGCACATCAGTAACTTGTTCGTCTAAAGACAAAACTTCAAATATCGAGGCTCATTTTGTTCATTGGACTTCAAGGTCTCTGGACCGGGAAACATGAACGAGGAACATGGAAGAAGAATCAAACAAACGAGGAACATGAATGAGGACCAAGGAAGACATCAAACTCAATAGTCATAGCACCGGGAAAAGTTGAATGCAGAGAAGGAAAGGTTGTTAAGCGGCGTTTGCATGTGGGCTAGCCTTTGTGATTCATATTTACATCATTGCGTTTCATATCGTGAGTTTGTTTCGATTTCTTTAAACATGTCCTCGAGTTTGCCTTTAATTGATTATCTAGCTGCGTGCGGATATTCTTCAAGTATACTCTATAACGACCTTATTATCTACTCGGTTATCGAAGTGCCCTTATGTTTATGTTTTCTATTAGAGTCCTAAATAATCAAAGCTCAACTAGTCCCCTAAAAGTTCAACCTGGATATGACGTGGAACGGAAACTAACATTTGAATCCAACCATCAAATCGGCCATGGTAAACTTTATTAATCAAATGGTCGAAGTAACGAGGAATACAATCAAGAAGGTTACTCACGTCGTTAATTATCAATATTTTTTATGTAAAGAAAACCACCATTTCCAAGCATGAAACCTATTTTACTGTAACCTTAAAACAAAAAACAGTGGGTCAAGACATACATGGGTTAGCACACAGCAAAAGGGAAAAGAGAGAGGTTTTTACATGTATATGTAAGGTTGACAATGGGTCGGATTTAGACCTAGGATTCGTGGGTCTAGACCCATAAAGTATGGGTTTTGGTCTTAAAAATGAGACTCATAGAGCCTTTGACTTAGACCCGTTAGACCTGTTCATTTACTGGGTCGAGTTTAGGTCTAAAAATACCCAAACACGTAGATCCGTGGACTCGATTTATATATAATATATTATAAGTTAAATATAAAGAGTAATGTATAATATTTACACTATATATATAATATATATTATTCTACTCTTAAATCTCATTTTCTTTAAAGTTTAAAATTTATATGGTGTATGCACATTTATAGAGAATTGTTGTATGGACATTGACAAAGTTGATTTATTGAAGTTAGATATATTTATTTATGTGTTGTTCAACTATCAATAGTTCATGATATTGTTTATGTTATATATTTATTTATGATATATGTGTATTGATAGAAAATTGTTTAGCACATTTATTTATAATGTTTTAAGTTTAATTAAAAATCTATTTTCTTAAAAAAATGAAAATAAGTTAGAAGACTCGTTAAACCTAAGACCCGGACCCTGACCCATTATCTTCATGGGTCTAGGTCTGGGTCTTAAAATTAAGACCTAGACCTAGATCCGAACCGGACCTATGAAATAAGATGGGTCTGAATCTAGATATAGGTAGACCCGATTCAGACCCGACCCGTTGCTACCCTTATGTATATGACATCTAAAATCACCTATATTATGCAAATACTATTGAGAATTCAAAAGGTTGCCATATAGATGTCATTGAGTTTAAAAACGTTAGACTTTGAATAAGAAATTATAGAATATTTCCTAATGCTATTAGTTTCACATGCTTTACTTATACAAAAAATAAATACAAATAGAAATACGTAAACACATCATTTTATGTGTAAAATTATACGAAAATGACTTTTTCCATTTTAACATCATCATATGCCTAAGCCTTGATCAACAAAAAAAAATTGAACTAATGAGATTCATAATCCATAAATAAAATAATAACAAATTTTAATCTAAATTAGGATCATAAATTTAAAAATAAACCATAATAAAGATAATTAACTATTGTGCATAAAAGGAGGGCAAATCAGTTATTTCAGGTCTTAGTAACTTATCATTGTTTTTTGAGAAATAATGTTATATAATTTGTTGTCCCAATATTCCTAATAAACCTAACTTTACTTTTGTAAGGACCATAAAGGAAAGGAGTCGATAAATACTGTTTAGGGATAAGTTCCCTATTTTAGTATTTTAGGTTGAACTTGATTAAGTTTTTGTTAATAATTGTTAATAAAGTTCGACAAAAGGTTAATCCAAATATACGAGGATAAGTAATTTAAGTTCAATGATATTAACAATTCTTAGAAGTGCGTAGATAATAGGAATATTGTCAGATATATTAAAGATATATTGACAAAAAAATTTAAAAAGAAACGAAATTTCCTTTTTTTTTTTTTTTGCAAGATCTTTGTTTCGAGGACTTCATATCAAAGAACAGTGCCAAACACGTTCTCGGACCAGAGCAATCTGGCCAATCCCATGCTTTCCTCCCTCGAAACCACGTGTCAACCATCCGACAATCAATTCTCTCTATGGGGGACACGGAATCTCATCCCAATTGCAGCGTTCACACTCCGTCCAATCTTAAAATAAACCAAAAGGACAATCTTGCCCTTCCCCTCTTCGTCGTCCCACCAGTCCACTGTCCACCACCAAAGCGCCTTCATCCACCCACTCATCCAGGGTAAACTCGTCATTTCGTTATCACCCAGAAATCTACAGATGCCTTGTGCCTCAAGGCTCACGACAACCGGACAATTATTATGTCTACCAGTCTATGCAATACGCATATACACAACCTAACAGACGAAAGAGGTGTCCCTTTCCAATCACCACTTACCGCGGCGGAGAAGCCACACCATCACCCGGGCCCCTCAATCACCGGATCCACTCCCTCGACGATCCAACCGATCCTCACCATCCAAGCCTCCCAACTCAACGGCCTCGATTCTCCATCTGGAAACTTCCCCGCTCCGAAACTTCCCATATATATACACCCCCTGGACATGCTTTGATTTCGCCATCGGGGTCACTCAATCGTGTGTTCTGCTTGTGGTTTCCACCTGCTTGTTCTTGGTTTTGTAGGGTTTCCGAGGTGAGAAATGGAGGAGGAGAAAATGGGAGATATGGTGTGTGTTGATCTCTTCGCCGATCTTCTGATCGTGTTGTGGTCTTGCAGGGGGGGAAGTATCCGATTGCGTTGCGGAGATGGGGAAGTGCTACCCGACTGTCGATGCTGAGTACCTGAAGGCGGTGGAGAAGTGCAAGAGGAAGCTACGGGGTCTCATCGCCGAGAAGAACTGCGCCCCGATCATGCTTCGCATCGCGTACGTCTCCGATCGCTTGTGTCTTTTTTTTTTCTTGGGTTTTTTTGTTTTGGACTTTTAGGTGTTGTTGTATTGAGATGGTAATGGAGATTGGAGGGGTTGGATGGATCAGGTGGCATTCGGCAGGGACGTACGATGTGAAGACGAACACTGGGGGGCCGTTCGGGACCATGAAGCACTCGGCGGAGCTAGGCCATGCGGCCAATAATGGGCTTGAGATCGCCACTAAGCTCCTCCAGCCTATCAAGGACCAGTTCCCAATCCTTTCCTATGGGGACTTCTACCAGGTTGGGGTTTGAGTTTGACTCTGTTGACTAAATGCTGCGTTTTTTCTTTTGTTTTTGTGTTGTGGTGGTTTACAATTTTTTTATTTTGTTTGCTCCGGTTGGAAAATGCAGCTTGCTGGAGTGGTGGCAGTGGAGATCACTGGGGGGCCTGATGTACCCTTTTATCCTGGAAGGATGGTAAGATATGATAGTTGTCTGTTTTTCTTTTAGAAATGGGCGATAATTGTTGTCTTCAGTTGTATGTATGGTGTTTTCAGCTCTACGTGATGGCCATCTAAATTGTTGTTAATGGCTGTGTTGTAGTTTAATCACTTATATTTCTATCTTTTGTTAGTTTCAAAGTTTAGCAAGATTGTTTTAGTTATTCATTGGTTGTATTACTCTCATTTTTTAAAAGTAGGAATAGAATTGTGGTTGTTGTATAGACTTATCACTTGTCAAAGTAAAAAATAGAGAATCCCGGGATCTTTTGTAGAATTAAGGAACCTAGGAGCGAGCAATATGTAGATACTTCTGTCTATAAATCCCGGGATCTTTTGTATAATTAAGGAACCGGGGTCTGTTCGGGTTACATAATTATTTGAATAATCTAAAAAATGCTGAATTCTTGAATCCCGGGAGGTATTGTTGCTGAACAAACCTTCATGTGGTTGTTATGATTTATGAAGGCAGTGCCATTAGCTACATTTAGTTGTAATTACATTGCACTAGTGATCCAATTTGTTCATGGATGGTAATTAGGGTCTCGGTCAGGATGTGATCTTTATTGTTTGACTGATTTAGTCCTTGCATACTGTATTCTTCTTGGATTCATTCAATATGATTGACTTCATCGTGATACTTCTCACCGTCAGATTTGCTATCATGTGATAGTAGGAGTTGCTTCGTATCTCTATTTTGTTATAGTTGTTCATCTTAAATGAAACACTAGAGGCTTGGAATTTTCTTCCCATGAGGAGCTGTTTTTTCATTAAAAAAATGGTTTGTAGTTCTGTCTGATGAGGCATCAACTGAGCTACGACCTTTGCTTCCCACAGAGCCATTTATTCAGGCTTAGGTTATCTATCGATGATGCATACGTTTGCTTCCCACAAAGAGCCGTTTATTCAGGTCTTACATTATCGATTGATGATGCATACCTATGCTTCCTACAAAGAGCTATTTATTTAGATTTACGTTATCTATTGATGATGCTTACCTTTGCTTCCGACAGGGAGCCACTTATTCAGGTTTACATCGATGCATATTGTACCTTAGTGTATGTTTTTCTGATTGTTTATTATATTTTATCTTTATTCATTTGCAAATAATTACTTAATGTACACAAAAAAGCAACTGAGATATTGAAAAACCCGAGCTACGATATTTGCTTCCCACAAAGAGCCATTTATTCAGGTTTACATTATCTGACGATGATGCATACTGTACCTTTATCTTTATGTATGCTTTTGTGATTCTTTATTACATTTTTGCAGATATTCTATCGTATCTTGTTTTATTTGTAAATAATTGTTTAACGCACAATTGACATCACCTTTGCTTCCCACAAGGAGCCTTTTGCCCATTTATTTAGGTTTGCGTTATCCATCGATGATGCATTTTGTACCTTATCATATGCATTTATTACATTTTTATAGATATATTATATTGCATCTTGTTTCATTTGTAAAAACAATTGCTTAATGCACAATTAACATCTGCTTCTGATACATGCCCTCAGATATTATTATTATATTTATTTGTCATTTTTGGTAAATCATTTTTTTTCTTAAAATTAGCGTCCTTTTGACCCAGGATAAGGACGAACCACCTACGGAAGGCCGCTTGCCAGATGCGACCAAAGGTTTGTTCACTTACTTTTGTGCACTAACAAAATAGAGAAATCTTAGATTTTGTTGTGGGGGTATCCAACCGAACTGTCTGAAGTAACTTCTGGACGTGCTTGACTTTTTCTTTTGTTTATTTGCTATAATCTACTGAGATTGAGTCCCTACGCATTCTAGTAACATAGTTGCAACTTATGTGTTAATGATTAAAAAAAATACTAAATGTTTTTTACTTATATTTCAGGCACTGACCACTTGAGGGATGTATTTGTGACTCACATGGGTCTCAGTGACAAGGATATTGTTGCTCTCTCTGGTGGGCACACCCTGGTCAGTCTTGCAACATGTTGTTCATTCTTCTGTTTTTCTTGTTTTGCTTTCTATGTGATCTTGTGTCTTAAGTTTCCCTTATACTTTCCGGCTTTTGTATTAGGCTACTTGATATGTGCACTTTAGGTGGCTTTCCAAGTCTTCTTGATCTTAAACCTTCTGTCCCCTAATTTCTCAGGGTCGATGCCATAAGGAGCGCTCTGGTTTTGAAGGGCCCTGGACCGCAACTCCTCTCATCTTCGACAACAGCTACTTCACGTAAGTTTACCTTATGATTTGCATGTTAATGACATTAGAGTAAGATTTTGGTTGTAAATAAAATCTCAAATGCTGCTTTTTATTCAAAGGGAGCTGCTGACAGGAGAGAAGGAAGGCCTCCTCCAGTTGTCAACTGACAAGGCACTCTTGACCGACCCAGTCTTCCGCCCTCTTGTTGAAAAATATGCTGCGGTATTATTTGTTTGTGATTCTTTGTCTTAACTGTTTTATTTTGAAATGCATCACTTGTTTAATGTATTGTTTTGCCTTATCTCTAGGATGAAGATGCTTTCTTCGCGGACTACGCTGAAGCCCACCAGAAGCTCTCTGAACTGGGGTTAGTGTCACTAAATTTCCGTACTTGATATGTGCTTCACCTCAAGGAGAACATAATTAGCATTCTTTCTTATTCGAACTTTTGCTTCTTGTTTCAGATTTGCTGAAGCGTGATTCGCGTCAACAAGCCACTTGCCAGGATGGTTTGTTGAAGTTTGGTTCTAAGGAGCACCTTTTTGCAATAAACCCAAGTTTAGGATGTATTTCTCTGGACAGTTTTTAAAAGACTATTTGGGACTATGATGTGTTCCTCTCAAAAATCGTGTTATTTCGTGGATTTTAAGAAAATATGAAACGTTTCTGTTTAGTCACATGAATCGTGTTAGCAAACTACTTTCTGGGATGCCTTGTTGAAGTTCGGTTTTAAGGAGTACCTTTTTGCGATAATATACCGAAGTTTAGGTCGCATTCTTTGGACAGCTTTTTAAAGATTATCTGGGATCAAGACATTCTCCTTTCAAAAATCTTGGTATATCGTGGATTCAAAGAAAAATACTTGTCTGTTAAATTACTAGACTCGAGGTGTTTTGCTCGGTGGAGGTTTCTTACTCAACCAAGGATAATCTAGGAAATAAGGATTCAGCCCTTGCTTAGTTTATTGTTTGAATGGGTGCATGGAGTAACCCTTATTACCATTTTTTAAAGTATTCTTCTAAAAGTTCGCATTAAGTATTATTATTAGGCTGTTTGGTACTAAAAATTTAATTAGCATTAGACAATACTTCTTCTTTTTTTAAACGGTAGTTTATTATATAAATTAAATAACATAAGTTCGAGAGAACTCAAAACTCTGTTTGTTATGTAGCTCGATTAACAAATTGTTGATCAAATTGGAGGATTGTCTTTCATAAAAATAGGTGTTGGGGTATTGTAATACATATTGTAATCCATTCTTTGTTGTGGAATATTAGAAGTTATTGAAGTTTGTTTCAATAATGAGGATAAAGATGGTAGAATGTTGTTTTCTGAAACATGAAAAAATAATATCATTTATTTGAGATTTTTGTAATTGTCTTTGAATGTTTTATTATTTCTTTTTTTCTAAATAGATCATAAAAAAATTTGAACAAAAGTGTGAGTCTTTTAAGGATGTTTCAAAATTCAACGTAGTCTTTTAAGGATGTTTTAAAATTCAACACAGGAAGGAAAATAAATAAATCCTCAATTGAAAATATAACAGAATGATAAGTGTATCCATCAGTAAAAGTCTTTCATATTTTCTACATGAAAGGATAATACAGAAATAGATGTATGACAGATTCATTACTGTTATTGCAAAAAGAACAACATTTAGAACCAAATCAGTCTCTTTTCAGTAAATTATCCTTAGTTAAAATTTTATTGCAAAAAATTAACCATGTAAAGAGTTTGATCTTAAGAGGTATCCAACAATCTCAGATTTCATTCATGTATTTGAATCTATGTCCACCATCATTTAACATATCATAACAAGATTTAACAGTGAATGTTTTGTTGGTGGGTTTCCATATTAGTGAATCTTTCTCTACTGTTAGTCTTGTATTGTTGAAGATATCTAATAAGATTTCTATTTGAGCATGTAAATATTCAACAATATCAGGAGTCAAAGGATTGAAGAACAGTCTATCAGGATCTACTGATATGGTCTCTATTATTTTAGTGACAGAAGCTTGCTTAGATTTTGTCATATGGCATATGTCAGGAAGGCTATCTTTTAATTTTTCACCCTTCCACTATCGATTTTCCCAGAAAATAGTATTTCTGCCATTATTAACATGAAATTCAGTAAATCCATTTATAATGTTAAAACAAATTTTGAACTCTAACCATAAAGATGAGGATCTGTCATTTGAAATATTTAGGATGACACCTGATCCATTCCTAACAAAATATTTAACCCTGACTACATTTTTCCATTTCATTGAGAATGAGTTAGATAGAAGTTACCAAAGTAATTTACATTTCAACGTCAAACTAAAATTTTTTAAGTTGATGATATCCCAACCTTTTTGTTCTTTTGATCTACAAAGTGTTGTCCGTTTTAACTAAATGTTGAAGAGAAGTAGAGGATAAGGAATCCAATAGACAATACTAATCTCATCTTCTAAAGATATTTAATTTGAAGTAAATTTTGTTGAAGTAAATGACTTATTTACTACTAAATTATAATTCGAAAATTGTGAAATTTAATTATGCTATTTGTGAAGTTGAATTAAAAAAAAATAGTTTGATTTATATTTTATTATAAAAAATATGAAATGTGATGTAATGCCTTTAATTTAGTGCATCAAGGCATGCATCACTCAGGATATGATCATGTCGGTAAAAAGAGTTCTCCAGAGAACACCTGAAATATGGTCTATGTGATGAATAGAGTTCTCAAGAAGATGGCGGTTGTACGAGGCTTTAAAAGTTCGAAGATCTGAAACAGATTTTGTTTCAATCAAAATCCATTAGAATTCTCGACCATTACTTCTGAAACATCTTCTGCGTTACCTTCATTAATGACTTCTTGGAGGTTAATACAGGAAAAATGTTCTTCAGTAGATCATCCTAATTGACAAAATTATTTTAAAATATTAAACTTTGTGTAATTAAAGACATTATAAATAAATAACGTATTAGAATTTGAATCGTCACTTGTCCCTAGGTTGTCCTTATGATATATCCATAAATGAGAATCACGAAATAATGATGATTTGCACTTCTTCGTCTCCCGCAAGCTTAAGGCAATCGAAGATGCGGTGAACCAATAGAAATATTTGGTGCAAGATCACACTAAAAAGTTAGGAAATCCTCAAATTTATTAGGTTGAACATAGAACATGGTAGTCTTATATGTCAAAGATCCTCTAGCCTCCTCAACGAAGATCCTCTATCCTCAATAGGAATAATCTCCATGCCTCCCTCAAAAGTTACCGGAGGAGTAATTGAATAGCACAAAACATTTTGAGGTCATGGTTCAAAAAATAAAAAAAATTGTTCTCCTGATGTCTCATCTCTTATCTAGGGCTTAAGCTCATTCATCCTTGATTTATCATATTCAACTAGTTTGAAATCAAAAAGTAAGATCCAATCATCACAATTAAAAGACTTAGAGGAGCGTGATTAACTCCTTTGTTGAACAGGAAGAGAAGGAGTTACCTTAAGCAGATCTAATTTGTAAAGTTAAGGAAGAAGAGCAATTAATTGTGACAAAATCATTAAAAATATGACTAATACAACTTATTGAAGTATATGGACTCTAGGTTACCAAAAGAATTATCTTAGATAACATCCTTAATAAGAGAATCCTCATTCTCCAGAAAAGAAATGGGAGTAGGGGACGGACTCGATACGTTGAAAGAAATAGGAGAAAAAAGAGAGAAAGGAGAGATCAAATTTTCTTTCGGATACCTCAATAAGAACCATTGGCCCTTGCTTCCATTGTCGTTCATGTAGCCATTAAAGCCAAAAGGAAACTCTATTTTTCATTTAAGAGTGAAGCGCTTACCTTACGAACCACCAATGGAAATCACCAACTCTCTGAGAAAGAGAGCCACGAAGATCAGAGGAAACCAAAGCAACGCAAATGCACCCGATATGCAGGTTAGGAAAGCTGTCAACAGTGGAACCCCAAATAGTGGAAAGTTGCCAATAGTACACCTTGTACTTCAGAATTAGTTTAATCAATAAGACAAAAACAGAGCATGTTGAGACCAAATTCACCAAGAAAATAGTCAACTTTCACATTCAAATTATGGTAAATAAATGACAGATAATAAGTGTGTCCTGTAAGAATGATTGTGGATTCCTATGAGACTAATAATATTTTTCTTCATGAATGTACTTTTAGATGTATGTATAACATTCCCAATTCACCATAAACGATAGATATTAAAAGGATTGAAGTAGTCCTGGATATTAGAAGGGTTAATTCGGCCTAATAAGGCCGCAGGCAAAAGATTTTCTATCTTGGCTCGGCATGGCTTGATTTGAACTTGAACATCGTCTGATCCGAGCCCAAATCTGACACGAATACGGCCTAGCCCAGGTCCAAATTTATGGCCCGGTTGAAGTTCGACATGAAATAAAAATATGTGATTTTAAATATAAATATTAATTTTTAAGTTATAATAATTATTTTATAATGCATTTTAACTATTTAAGATCAAACATGGACGTCTATTTTAAAAATAGGACACTTGTATAACTAAACGGGACATACGATTTTAAGTAATGAACGTCCATTTTAAGGAATGAACAATCATTTCAAGGAATGGACGTTCGTTTTGTATCGATTTGATACATATCAAAACTTCAACGGCTATGTAATAAAATCGTTTGTTGAAGTGGACGTCGTTTTTTAAAATGGACGTCTACTTATAGAAATAGATATCTGTTTTCAAACAACAGAATATTTTTCCTTAATTTTTTTTACTTTTAAATTTTAACAGGTATAAAATATAATCGTTAGATGAAGTGAATATCTATTTTCAAAAATGGACGTTCACTTATCGAAATAGATGTCCTTTAAAAAAAACGACGTCCTTTTTGTTGTGACAGCTTCTAGCAACTATATTTCTAGTTGTTATAAAACTTTATTAATAATTTTATCTTTTCCAATAATTTTATTTTTAACTCTTAGAGTCTTGAAATATCTATAAATATTACCTCATTCTCTTCTTTTATCTACACAAACTTTTTACTTCTTCTCTTCATTTCTCAAAATTTGTAGTGTCTTGCAAGTTGCAATCTTGCTCTCAAGTCTTAAGTATTCAAGTAAAAGTTGCAATTTTAGTTCTTGATCTCAAGTTCTTTGACTATTCACGTCTTCATCAATCGCTATCAACATTTCTTTCTTCTTCTCTATTCTTATTATCTTCTTAATCTATTTTACAATTTATTCTTTTAAATTTTTTGAAGTATTTATCATTATTGTTTATTATTTAAGTGGAAGTAGTTTATTTTTGTTTCTTAAAACATAATGGCCAATAAATCGAATGATTTTGTTCCTAACAATCAAAATCCTACGTAGAAGATTTAGATAATATTGGAATAATAATAGAAGATTTAGAATCCACACCCTCTAACTTTAATGTTCAAAACTCTAGAAAAAAGAAAAGATTAGATGTTCAGACTTTTGTAACTGAAAAGTCTAATGACCTTAGGAAATGTATATGTAATATATGAGGTAAAAATCTTACTTGTGGTGATTTAGGAGGGACTTGACATTTAGGAGGACCCGTTGTTTTGAAAACTTACAACAGAAAACTAATTCTAGACAAAGCACATTAACAGTTGGAGTTGGGAGAATGCTATCAAATAAGAAATGTAGACACTCCGATTTTGCAGTCACTCGACGGCAGGCTCCTCCGGAAGACGCTCTGGTTGCAACCACCACTCCTAAACCCTAACTCCATAGAACCTTAGACCCAAACGTACCCCACTTAGACCCAAAGAGACCCCACCTAGGCCCACACAAG
>JAMKQA010009184.1:0-32848 GCA_024699735.1 Posidonia australis | reverse complement strand
GGACGAAAGGAACCAAGACCGATGCTCAGGGTTGACGAGATACCCCCATTTTGAGGTTACAGAAGGATGATTGCTATAGGCGGTAAATCATTTATCCGTCAAGACAATCAAACAAAGGGATGCGAGGCCCGATCTGAAAGCTGATGCGAGGCATGCAAATGAAATATGGAAAAAACAAAGGGATCTTGTACTGATTGGGATCAGTAGCAAGAAAAATGTGATAAGTTGTCGGACTCATCAGCCGGATTGTGAGGTTATCACCCAAAGAGACGGGATCAATCAAGACAATCAAGTCTTGACCACCCGGGCGCCTGACATAGTGACCATTGTCAATCGAGTAGTTGGGGTTACCAGCCCAATGAAAAGAAAAGAGCATGACAAACATAACATTTGTCAAGCAAAACAAACCCCCAGTCCGCCCAGACCAAGAGAAGAAAGAGACTTTGTGCCTGCGAAAGCTCAGAAAAGAAAAGAAAGATGACCTTGACCGCCTGGCCAAGATCAACAAGATGGATCCCGTGCCCATGGAGATCTGAAAAGAAAAGAAAAAAAAATAAAAAAATGACCTTGACCGCCCGGCCAAGATCAGCAAGCTGGATCCCACGCCCGCGGGAACCCAGAAAATAAAGGACCTCGACCGCCCAGTCGAAAGGTCACACAAATGGATTTCCTGCCCAGGGAAATTCGAGAGGGGCTATGATCTTGACTATAAAGCCAACAGATCACGCCAAGGGATCTTCTGCCCACGAAGATCCGAGAGGGGCTACCCAGGCCACAAGGCCAAAGGGATAAGCCATGGGATTTTCGGCCCAAGGAAATCTGAAAGGGGGCTAAGACCTTGACACTCAAGTCAACAAGTCAAGCCACGAGATTTTCTGCCCAAGAAAATCCGAAAGGGGCTGCCCGGACTATAAAGTCAAAGGGACGAGCCACGGGATTTCCTGCCCAAGGAAATCCAAGAAAGCTAGGACCATGACCGCCCATTGAATGTCGGCAAGCTGGACTCCGTGCCCACGAAAGTCCAAAAGGGGGCACATGACATTGACCGCCCGGTCAAAGTCAAAGCAGGATTCCGTGCCTACGGAGATCCAAAGCGACATTGACCGCCCGGTCAAAGTCAGAGCAGGATTTCGTGCCTGCGGAAATCCAAGGGGCAAAGCGACATTGACCGCCCGGTCAAAGTCAGAGTAGGATTCCGCGCCTGCGGAATTCCAAGGGGCAAAGCGACATTGACCGCCTGGTCAAAGTCAGAGTAGGATTCCGCGCCCACGGAGATCCAAGGGGCAAAGCGACATTGACCGCCCGGTCAAAGTCAGAGCAGGATTCCCCGCCCGCGGAGATCAAAGGGGCAAAGCGACATTGACCGCGTGGTCAATGTCAGAGCAGGATTCCGCGCCCGTGGAGATCCAACGGGCAAACCAACATTGACAGCTCGGTCAAAGTTGAAGCAGGATTCTGCGCCCGCGAAGATCCATGGGGCAAAGCGACATTGAGCGCCCGGTCAAAGTCGAAGAAGGATTCCGCGCCCGCGGAAATCCAAAGGGCAAAGCGACATTGACAGCCCGGTCAATGTCGAAGCAGGATTCCGCGCCCACGGAGATCCAAGGGGCAAAGCGACATTGACCGCTTGGTCAAAGTCAGAGCAGGATTCCGCGCCTGTGGAGATCGAGGGGGCAAAGCGACATTGATAGCCCGGTCAAAGTCGAAGCAGGATTCCGCACCCGCCGAGATCCAAGGGGCAAAGCGACATTGACCGCCCGGTCAAAGTCGATGCAGGATTCCACGCCTGCGGAAATCCAAAGGGCAAAGCGACATTGACCGCTCGGTCAATGTCGAAGCAGGATTCCGCGCCCGCGGAGATCCAAGGGGCAAAGCGACATTGACCGCCTGGTCAAAGTCAGAGCAGGATTCCGTGCCCGTGGAGATCCAAGGGGCAAAGCGCCATTGACCGCCCGATCAAAGTCAGAGCAGTATTCCGCGCCCGCGGAGATCAAGCGGCAAAGCGACATTGACCGCCTGGTCAAAGTCAGTGCAGGATTCCGCACCCGCAGAGATCCAAGCGGCAAAGCGACAATGACCGCCCAGTCAAAGTCGAAGCAGGATTCCACGCCCACGGAGATCCAAGGGCAAAGCGACATTGACCACCCGGTCAAAGTCGAAGCAGGATTCTGCGCCCATGGAAATCCAAAGGGCAAAGCGACATTAACCGCCCGGTCAAAGTCGAAGCAGGATTCCACGCCCGCGGAAATCCAAGGGGCAAAGTGACATTGACCGCCCGGTCAAAGTCAGAGTAGGATTCCGCGCCTACGGAAATCCAAAGGGCAAAGAGACATTGACCGCCCGGTCAAAGTCAGAGCAGGATTCCGTGCCCGTAGAAATCCGAAGCACGGTAGATGGGTCTCTTCCGATCAGAAAGAGAACTAGAAAAAGCAAAACGATGATCCATGGATTATCCCCCATGAAGGAAGAGATAAGTTACCCCGAAGGGTAAAATAGGCAAGACGTTGGCTGCTGGCGCTGCAATGCTGGAGTTGACATTTCTGTTGAGATGTATGCTCATTCTTTATCTGGCAGAAATATGCTGGAAACTCTGGCCTAATACGGCATAAGAGGCTTATTTGCAATTTTCCAAAGGCTGGGGTTTTATTGCAAATTTTCCACTTGTTGCAATCATTTAACTGCTGAACTACTGCTGTGCTACAAGGCTTGACGATTTATGACTCCTGACTGCTTCACGTAAATCTCACACAATCTTTGTGGACTGAATTGCAAATTTACAAAATATATGGGGTTTTCTGCAAATTTCCCCACCAGGTGCAATTTGCATACCATGTGATTGATGCAACATAATCTGCTCTTGAAAAGCAATTTGTGATGCTCTAGCGGTTAAAACACAATTTTTTGCAGCAATTTGCACTTTGGACCCTGAAATATTAAATTATTCATGTGGGCCCCACTGGATAACTGCCACTGGATAATTGCCATAACCATATTCTGCACTTTGTTTCACCTGGATGGTGTTCAATGAGCATTTGGCTTACTACTTGGCTGAAATTTTGGTGCATGGCCTGATAAACTCATAAGTTTTTTTAAACAAAAACCTTCTCCTCGAAGAACGTGCCCTTGCATCTTCTTATTCTTCTTCCCATTTCTTCTCTTCTTCAACACACGAAACCAACCCATTTCCTTCTCATCTCCAAAACCCATCTCCTTCCTCATCTCCTCTCTTCTCCTGTCGGCGGCGGCGCGCGGAAAGGGCGTCGGTTTGGTGCGGGGAGGTGGCGACGCAAGCAGTCGTGCTTGGGGTTGCAGTGGCTGCGTGGGGACGCGACGACTGAGGCAGGACGCAGCAGTGCTCGTGGCAGGCAGCGGCTGTGCGCGGAGGCAGGGACGCGGTTGCGCGTAGAGGCTATGCGCGGAGGCAGGGACGCGGCTGTGTGCGGAGGCAGGGACGCAGCTGCGCGCGGAGGTAGGGACGCTGCTGCGCACGGAGGCTGTGTGCGGGGTTGCAGCGGCTACGCGGGGACGCGGCGGCTATGCAGGCAGGACGTGGCGGTGCTCTTCGCAGCGGGATGGACAAGACCCTCTGGGCATGGTTGGATGAGGGCTTGCCGGCAGAGGTAAACCCGATCTCCTCTTGCTCTTTTTTTTTTTGGTGGATCGGTTTTGGCGATCTCGGAACGGCGGCAGGCTTGGTCTGCACGAACTGTAGTGGCGGACCGCGGGATGCAGCTCGCAGATGGTGGGCTCCGGCAGTGTGTGAGTGCTTGCCGTGAGGCTACTACGGCTTGGGGGTTTCCCGCGAGCTTGGAGCGTGGTGGCTAGTGAACGGCCGGGTTGCTGCTGCTTGTCCGATGGCAGCCAGCGATGCTCCGGCAATGCGGTGATTGCGGTCGTGAGGCTTGGGCTCCGGCGGACTGCTCCATCGGTGGGGCTTGAGATTACGGCCGTGAGGGCTCACTGGCAAGCTGTGCCTTCACATTCTAACCTTGCATTTCTGATTTATTGCTGCTTTGCATGATACTTTGATAATTGGGACTGTTTGATAATTTTCATAGCCAACAAATATTAGTATGCTTCCATGATAATGCCCAGTGTCTATTATAATGACTGGATGGAAATGCTATTTTGCTTTAGATATTCTCTGCACTCAGCATGTTTGCCATTGCTGCTTAACCTTGTTTTCTACAGGATGATACAGCTTCTGAAGCGGGGACTTCGCTGTCCTCCCGGGATGCACCTTCCAGCTCCCGTTCCAGTCGACGGGGCAACTCCTCGAGATCTCGAGCTTCTCGCAGCTCGACCCTAGCTATTCCTTTGGAGGTAAGCTCAAAACTGATGAAAAATGCATGTCTGCCAAATGTTTAATTTGATAAACATATTTACAAGAATCTGGCAACTTCGAGGGTCGACTCCTGAGCGACCACCACATCGGTGACAGTCCTGATTTTGGGATAAATTTCCTGCCCTTGTACTGCATCTTGCTTCGATATAACTGTTCTTAATTTTGATTTCTGCATTCTATATTTCAAGAGGGAGACGCGAACAGGATCATGCGGTGCCATTGGGGCCAGATGCTGGATCATTTTCATCGTCTGCCAGGTTTTTTGCAGGATTACCTCTACCACTGGTTGCCATTTGGGGGCTTACTGCGCATCCCCATCATTCATGGACATTACAACTTCTTTCGAGCTCTAGTGGAGAGATGGAGGTTCGAGACGCACACCTTCCACTTTCCTTCTGGCGAACTGACCGTCCTGCCGGATCAGTGGGTGCTCCTGACGGGTCTCCCATTTGGTGATGAGCCGATTATTGGCAAGACTACCCACGGTTTTCACATGGCAACGGCAGTCTTGGGTCGCATTCCTCCTAGGCCTCCGAGGGGGAAACACATGCTTACTGTTGGCTGGTTAAGGGAATGGGACAAGTTCTGGTCCAACCCTGAGCCCAGGAGCGAGGAGGTTGACTTCGTACTGAGGCACTTCCTGCTGGATCTGTTTGCCATGATGTTTTGCGATTCTTCAGCCTATTGCATTCACGCTGACTGGATCCCATATTTGTCCAACCTGGATCACTTGGATCATTATGACTCGGCTGGTGCCAGTTATGCCTGGTTGATTAATGGGCTGGACAATGTGGTCAAGCTGGGGCGTCGCTCTTATGTGGGACTGTATCCTTTGCTGACTGTGAGTATTTATTTCCTTTGCAAGAACTCTCTTTCTTTCTCTGTTTAATATTCTAACCCCTGTTTACTTTTGCAGTATTGGATCATGGAGCATGTCACTAGAGGACAAACCTTCGGTCGCCTGTGAGACGAGCTCATGCCCCTTCCCCGCTAGTGGGTCGAGCCTGACCACCGGGCTGCTGCAGGGGTATATAGTTATGAGTCCTACCAGTATCTGCTGGACCTGGTAGAGCTGGAGAATGTAAGTTTCGTTGCCCTTACTTAGTTTGTTTGCTTGTATTGCTATGCTCTGTTAATTTCTTGCTTCCATCAACAGGTTCACCTGCGCCCCTTTGCTCGCTATGATGGCTATAAGTGGGCTCCCTTGAACTCCGGCCGCATTCTCATGGACAAGCAGGTAAAGTTTTATTGCATGAAGAAGTCTGTATACTATCTCCTTGGGCGTGTGCGACATCAGTTCACCACTGAATTCTGCATTCCTACCCCGCCTCCTACCGACATGGACTGTCCTGCCACGACCCGCTCGGTTGCTAGAAGCCAGCATGCTGCTGCTGTCATTTCCCGGGATAGGCACATCTTCCGGGTGGTCAACTACACCGACTACCTGGCTTGCTACCGGCGTGTGGGAAAGCCGTATCTATTTGAGGATGCAGTGCGGGACAGCCAGCGCGGGATGTGGTATGCATCCGACTAGGCCAAGGTATGAATTCACTGCTGCTGCTTCTTATTGATGTGAATGCAATTTGTCTGAACCTGCTCATGTGTCAAACCACAGGGCTTCGTGGAGCAATTCGGCACTTTCTATGTCGACGTTCGTAGAAAGCGGGTAAGTGCTTCATATTATTGCTGCTATAAAGAACATGCCTGACATCTCAGTTATCTTGCAGGAACTGCGGTGGCGCAACATCATTCAGGTAAGACTTTCCCTGCTGCTTTTATTTTTATAATATAACACTGCTGAAACTAATGCCAACTTTATTTTCTGTGCAGCAAGACTTCCCAGCCTAGAATGTGAACGTGGCCACCAGCGGGGAATTCACCATCGAGGTGTCTGAGGAGGACCATTCTGATACTGAGGTCACCCAGAGGGTCCGGGATTCCGTGTGGTTTTGGTGATGGTAGTTTTCTAGCAATTGTTTTCACGGATTTTATCGTTGTTTTGGGACACGTATTGGGTGACATTCCTGTTACTCATGCGTGTTTTCTTTGTCCCCTTTTGTTTCAGGTGCGCAGGAGTAGGAGCAGTCTAGTCTGGTGTCTCTTTTCGAGCTACTTTTGCCGTACATAGGTCTGGGTGATTAGCTTTATTCATTTAATTCTGTCATTTAGTTTCTTTTAGCTGCTCTTAGGTAGTTCTTGTTTTGTTGTGTAGCACTGGGGTGTTACAAAAATACTTTCATTACCATGGATTCACAATAATTGTACACCATAGCTAAATTAGTCACGACCAACCAGAGTGGTGGCTAAAATTTATATACAGAGTTTTTAGCCTAGCTGTGGCTAAATTGAATTAACCACGATTTTTTTACTGTTAATCACAGAATTTAGTTGTGGCTAAAGCTCAATTTTCTTGTAGTGTACAGTCATAGAGACAATTCAATTGAGAATGTACTACCTAAGCTACTTGTCAATTGAAGATAGAGTTGAGGGACCTGCCCTACCACACCCACGGAGTGAGGCCAATTTTGAGTAAATACTATCCCTAAAATTGTATTTGTCCCTCCCATATATATCAATGCAAATACGCTTTTCCTCACATGTTCTTCCTTTTTTCTACAACAATTGATCCATAGATTCCTCGTCTCGGTGAGAGGATCCTAGATTCCTAGGCCCTCCCTTTGAGAGATTTCCTTTTAAGTTGTGTTACGACAAAATCCAAGCACATCATTCTACGACGAGCTTCGAGTACGTATAGACCTCAATCAAGTAAGAAAGGCTCGAGCCCTTCCCACTAGAGAATTTTCCCATGTCATGTTGCAACATAATCTAAGCACTTTATGCTATGACAATCTTAAAGCAACGACAACTATTTCCTAAGCTCTGAGTATTTTATGACACAAAAGTTTGATAGCTTTTCAATACGCTCACACCTATTAGCCTTTATAAAAGTTGTGCAACAACAACTCCACAACTAAAATGTCCACATTAGCTTTTCTACATAAGTTCCTTTGATGGATACTGCTTGGAAACATTGTTTGACAAAAAAGCGCATAGTGCAATAAATTGAGGGAAACAATTCTTTCCAGACGCAACCTTAGTTTGCCTGTAGACTTTCCTTCCTCCCAGTGGGCGTCGCTTTCCTCTAACCTATGGTTGGATGTACTCCAAAACTACAGTCCAATCTAATAAAACAAACAAAAAATCAACATCAAAGAGATCATTAGCGTTACATCTGGGTAAAATGCACAACAAAGAGATCCCTGATACACAACTTATCTATAAAAAGTCAATAGATTTTGAATTTCTTCCCATTAGACTATCTTTCAATCTATTTGTTAACCAACTTTCATAATTTTTTGCATTTTGCCTTTTTTCTTGAGGTAAGAAAGTAAGAACAAAGATAGTACGTTTATTTTGAGCACTTGATAATTTGTTTATAAACAATTCGTCCAGTGACGTATTGCCAACTCGTGCCCAACAAGAAGTCATCCAAATCGGGGAAACGCCCGTACAAGAAAATAACATTTCACAAACATCTGAATCCAAGCAAAAAGCACGTCTCCCTCTGCATCCTTTTTCCTATAATTCTTTTTACATGCATATTAAGCCCAAAAAAGCGAGATTCTCATATTTTACATTGAGACCCATTGCGTAGACTACGATTTTCTTGGAAACAAGCTTTCCTGAATCTCATGTCTCACCTGGTGATTTCCGGAGAAGAAGAACGCTAATTATTTAGGAAGCAGTTCAAGAAGAAAAAGAAGAAGAGGGATTTAGAAAGAAATGGAAATACGTAAACCATTGTCATAGGGTTTTGGCTACTACATTTGATGGCATTTGTTAATGTCCAATGTTAATAAAACAATGTCTTAGTATATCTCGATTTAGAGAAAATTTCACCTTATTCAGTACACACTTGTCAAATGCCATGGAACAGTAAACCATTTAACAGCACGTGAGTTATGCATTTGTCATAGTTCTCACATACGTAATGAACCACATATCACTATGTACAATCTAAAGAAGGAATTACTTACTGGTACCTTTAACTTCACTAATTTTTCACGTCATTACCCCTTACTTCAAAACCCTGCAAATATGTTTAGTTGTTTCTTTCAACTCAGGCATAATATTTGACAAATTTATATGACAAAAATGCTCTTAAACTGTTGTTTTAAGCGTGTTCCCTTCTCTCCCTACCTTTTCACCCTAATTCCTACAAACCCTAAAACGCTCGTTGTCGTTTCCCTCCTCCTCCGCTTCCACGTATAATCCTCCCCCATGCTCCTCTCCTTCATTCTTGTTTCAAAGATGAGAATCCGCGATTCGTGAAGACCCCTTCATCTCGTTATTATTGACTACGGCAAATAAATTAACCATCATCAAGAGCTGGATGATCATCGACGTCCCCTCTGTTGATTAGCAGAAAAATGCATAAATGGTGTAGAAAACAAATATTCAGTTAACAACATAGCCATTGAAGGATTATAAAAATGGTAATCACGTATTCCTTTGGAAAATGACGAGAGAGATGAGAAAAGGACAAACCTTCCAGGAAACAACGGTTTAGGTTCCTGTGTTACCTCACTCCTGTGTTGAGCTGGCATCTTCCGTCACTCCGTAAGATATTGTTGCCTCGATAATGGTTACGTGACCATGAAGACCACTATACCGGAAAAGAATATAGAGAGAAGAGAGCGAATGCAATCGATCGACCAACAAAGACCAAAAAAAACATTGGGTTTGTCAGTGGATTACCCAACACAATATACCAACTGCTTTTCTTGTTGCATCATTCTGGTCCTTTTCCACTGAACGTTGGTTGCTGGCATACTTTACGGTCCTCAGCCCCTCCTTCGTTGCGGGGTTATTCCCTGGACGTATGCGGAGCACTTGCCGTGTGTCGACAGACTTGGGAGAAAATTGAATTTGATATTTCAGTCTTTCTTTCTTTTTATATAAAGATAAGTTCATATCTCCAGCCACTCTTGTCCCGATGTAACGAGTTATTTTACTTTTGTTGATGTGGTGTTGCAAGGGACACGAGTTCGCTCTGAACAAAGAGGGGCCCTCCAAACCCAACTACTATCACTGATAGTGCATGCAAAATGTTATCCTTCTTTGTCGTTTCTGATTCGAGTCAATGTTGACAAAATTAATGAGTTTCTTTGGTACAACTGTTCTTAGAAATGATAAGGATACTATTGTGATTATAGTTACAAATTGTTTCTCCGTGCAAGGGAGTGCACGAGAACTTCGATAAGATTACGATGAATATGGTGAATATAAGGAAAATTATTTCATTCAAAAACACAAAAAAAAAAATGGATAAAGAAAAATGGAAGTTATCACTTAATCTTTTTAATCGAAAAGATGAGGAAAATTAAATACATATAAATGCAAAAAAAAAGGATGTAAATGGATGAATGAATGTTCCGTACTTAATGGATATAATACAATGGTCATGGTAGAACTCTTATTACGTGTGGAGATGGTGTTAGGCACCTCCACATATGCAATGAGTCGGTCTTTCTTGACTTATCGCTTAATTATGTCGCCCATGCTAATACATACTTGCTAAGTTTAAAATAGATGAATGCTACATGCCATGATAGTGCAAAGGAGGATAATGAGGTGAAAAATCATGCAAACTAGTGCTAAGTAGCGCAACACAAGCTCGAGACCAAGGTATCAATATGTCAGTCAAAAGAACACTGAATAGTAAGCATCATTGCATTGTGGATGAATGCGGTATGTTAAAAAATACAGAGGAAACCATGCAATGCAAGTAAGGACATACATGTTACGGTAAAACAAAAGGAATCATGCACGGAAACAGATGAGAAAATAAACTAAAAGGCGGAATGGAGCTCAACCTACTGTCTACTCTAGACCAAGCAAAACACGTTGACTGGCCGCACCACCCATCCACGCTGACTACACGTGCTATGGGGATACACTAGAGCTTTTGCAGAACAACTGACTTATCCTTGCTCCAGATGCAAATGTGTTGATGTATAAAAGATGTATGATGCATGGGAAGCTAGAGAGGTGATTAGGCATCAGACCTAGGTACTCGAATGAGGGTGCAATTGAGTGGAGAGCTCCTCCCACCTACCTCATTGTCAATAAGAATTCGCTAGTGAGTCCCACTGAGGATTCTCTCTAGAGGCTCCGACGAGGCAATTTGTTGAGACTAGAGGTCCATGGGAGCAAGGTGGAATGGAAGGATACTAAATGAATGTTAGTGCGTGCTACATAGGCCTTCCATCATCGTCACTGCACCTCACCAGCATCCACGAGCTTGGTCAGCCATCTAGGCAGTAAGGAGCTTCAGGTAGACATCCAAGAAGGTATGGGGAAGAGAGGGGAAGATATCAAGGTGCTGGATAGATGCGAGGATGCTCACAGGCCATCGGTCGTCTCTAAGGCCATCAAACCCATCACCAATAGTCTACATGCAGCATGGATGAATGGATGCATGCTCAAACAAAGAGAAATCATACACAACACATGATAAAAAATCAATGTAAAGAAGGAAAGCAAATGTAAATAGATCACAAGAAAGGAGGATTACCTATGGAAGCTTCTTTTCCCTAGGGACCTACGACAACGACTTCTCCAGCTCGAGGCTTGTCAACGTCAGAGGCGACTAGTGGAGGGTTGCTCGGGACTGAGAGAGGACTGAAAAGTATAAGGATATGGTTGATTGGCTAATTTGAGGCCAGGTCGATTGTGGTGAGGTTGATGGGTGCTTTGCTTGAGTTGGTTAGATAACGAGGACGTGGCTTCGCCAAGGTTGAGTCTGTGTTGTGATTCAGGGGCTAGAGGTGATGGGGCTAGCCTTAGGAGGACTCGTGGATGTTGTAGGAGATGTTGCTTGGTTGGTTCAAGGATTCTCGGATGATGTAGTGGTTGTGTGATGAGTTGGGCAGCAAAAAGCAGTGGTTCAAGCAAATAGAGTTGGCTAGCGATGCTAATAGATGATTGGAGCTCAAGGTCGGGTGCCTAGGGATCCAAGAGTAGCCTAGAGGAGCCAGGAGAAGGAGCTAGGATGTGGGTGTGGCTGTTTAAAGAGGGAAAAGAATGTTGTGGTCATCAGATTTGAGTAAATGGATTAAGATGATGGGTTATGATTAAATCAAAGGGACTTGATGGGGCTTTTAGTTAAGAATAGGGGCATGATGGTCTAGAAGATTGAGGGAGCATGCTTAGATCCATGCTTGTAACACTCGTAAATTCATTTTGTAATTATTTACATTTTAATGAATTTATTCTTGGACGGGTCTTACTATTCCGAGGTCCGTTTATACGATTTTATGATTTTGGGCTTTAGCCTCGTGGGCTGGCTTTTAGTTGTATGTTCCTATGCATGGTTGGCATTGTACATTGTAGCACTATGCTTGTGGACCCGTATGTGGGTCCGTGTGGGGCCCATGTTGTGGGCTAGTGATTGCATGGTGTGGTTGGTGAGCTTGTCCGGGGTGTTGGTGGCTGGAACGTGTAGGTGAGCATGCATCCATCTACTGCGTGTGTAAGCCTTTTTAAGCCCACTCACGCCATGCTCCGTCACATCGCTCACTGTCCGTCTCGTTCTTCTCCTCCTCCTTGGCACACACCACTCCTTCCCTTCCTCCTCACCCTTCTCCATACCCCACCCCCTTCTTTCCCCACCCATCACCCATGTTCTTTCCCCCCTCTATTTTGTGCATCGAAGAGTGAGAGAGAGAGTGAGAGTGAGAGAGTGAGAGAGAGAGTGAGAGTGAGAGAGGTGGAGGCTCCGTGGTGGCTCAGTGTTGGTGTGGCATGTGCTCCACAGATTGAGGAAGCTTTTGTGGACGTCGTGGTCACCAGTGGTAGTCGGAGGTTGGCTAGAGGGCGCGTTAGGTTGCCGGAGCTCATTTCAGGTGCGTGTCTCCAATTTAATGTGTAGAAATCATGTAAAATGGTAGAATTGCCTAGGATGCATGTAATATAGGATAAATTTAATGTTTTGGAATTTTTGCGAATTTATTGTGGAATGTTTGGATATTTGTAGAGGTTGTTGAGATTTAGGTCCTTCTGACTCCTTTGTGCTTGTGAATTTATATCTTGTTGTGTGATCAATGGATTTTGGTTTAGTTTGTTGGGATTTGGTGTAGACTTGAGGATCTACCTCATATGTTTTATTTGAGATTTTTGGTCATTTTTTGGTGTGTCCTCCCTTGGTTTCGATTTCAGGTGATTTTTGGGTGCCCTACTGCTAGTTGTCTGAATTCTGACAGAAAATTCGGGGCACGGGCTGATTACGTTGGCCACATGCATGGGTCCGACAGCAACTCTGGCCCTTGGTCTAGGTTCTATTAGCATTCAGGCCAAAGTGCTAGGGCATGGGCCAGACACACGGTCCACATGCGTGGGTCTAGCAGGGATTTTTGGGGGCTTTCCCTGGATTTTTGGAATATGTATTTTGAATGTAGTTGTTTCTCGGATTGTTTGTTTTGTCAATTTGAGATGGGATCGTGGGCCATCGGTGGCGGTCTCGTGGGACACTTGATGTGCCGTTTTGTCGAGGTTTTGATGGGTTTTCCAAAGATATAAAAGTGGTTTTTAAAATGGTTTCAATGTGATGGGTAGCCCATTTTGGAAATGGCTTTTCCTGGTTTTCTATGTGCAGGCCAAGACACTATGGGACAGTGTCGTCGGGACCATGGATTATGATGACATTCTCAGGTGGTCGGGCACGTCTCCCTGGTTGATGTCAAGGGTCGAGATACCTAAGGCTGAGGGTCTTCAGGTCTTCGAGGTATGAGACTTCCTGACTGTCGTCTTGAGGCTTGGGTTGATGTGTCTTGTGACATGATGGGGAGGTGTGATACTCCTATTGTCGCTGTGAGCACTAAGGCTAGGGTGTTGTCGGGTGTGGTGGTATGACACTCCTTCCTCAGCACCATGTAGAGGACATCATGAGCTGGTGTACCCTATGGTGGCCAGTGCTGGTGGGACACATGCCCTGTAGCTGGTAGGGTCCTAAGAGACAGGACAACCTTCCTTGGGAGGGGTTGGCTTTGTGAGGGTTTTCCAGGTGGGAGAATCACAGGACGACGTAGCTCTTGCATAGGGTGGCATGTCGTGGCAGTGCGGTGCAGCTAGGTGGCTACTTATGGCTAGAGTTGGTTGCCTAATGCTGGGCTTCCCGACTCACTGTGTGTGATTTTAGCCATTGAGGGTCTCGTTGTGCTTTTAAGTGGGTAGAACCCCGTTTGCTGTTTTGACTAGTGTGGGCCATGTTTGCCATGGTTTTCAGCCAAGTGGGCTTGATTGTGGGATTTTAGGGAAAATGATTTGTGAAACGAATTTAAAGGAAAATTAATTATAGTTTTGTTTTCTGTCGTTTTTGTGAGGTACGTGATGGGTGACTTCTATCACTCACGCATGTTTTGTGGTTTTGAGTTGTAGGTGCAGGCATTAGGTTGATTTTAGCATAGTACATATAGTTTGGTGTCTCGTAGCCGCACACATAGGTTTTTGTTAATTGATATTTCTGTTTAGCTTTTAATTTCTTGTAATTTAATTTGTTATGAGAAATTTAGGGCGTGACAGATCTAGTATCAGAGCTCCAGGTTTACTAGGTTGCAATAGCCTAGGGTGTTTGGTCTGGAGACTACATAGGATTGCATGCATGGTAGAGTCTGCACCTAGTTTTCCTCATGGTCCTTTGGTTGTTGCTTTGTTTGTTGTGCAAGTGTTGTAACGACCCTCAAGTCGCTACCACTAAACCTAGCAAGAAATTTTTATTTTATTATTTGTTTTATCTTCATTATTAACCAACAATTACACTAATGATGTAACTAAGGCTAAGTACTCTCAATAGGAAATAAAACCAATAAACAACAAAAATAAACTAAACTATCACTCACCTGGACCTGCCAAAATACACAAAACAAAGCCCACGTGAGTGACCATTCAACGGTCACCCAGCACACACCCCACCTACAACTCGGCAACCTATGCCGAGGGCAACCAAGCACAGGCATCACACCTAGTTGTCGACAAACCAAAAGAGCAATCCACCGACGCCTATCACACAAGCACTAGCATCCCTCTCGGACGTCGCAACACCAAACTAGGCAGTCTACCACTGCCCAGTAGGCCACAAAATCACAAAACCATGCCTTTAATACCATTTCTTTTTTTTTCAAAACCACATACGTGCACATTTAAAACCTTTTATGCATGCCCGAGAAAGCTACTCTCACCATCTCAAGCGCAAAACAACACCAAAAGCACAACTATAGAGACTTTGCTCTGCACAACATGGTCCCCTCTCGACCTAAGCACACACCTAGCCATGGAGCCTTTGCTCCCACAACAACAGAGCCATTGCTCCCAAACAATGGAGCCACTGCTCCCAAAGCACTACGCCTCAACAGGCGCCAAAGCCACGGCCTCCTCTAGGCCCAGAGCATGATCTTCCAAACCAGGACTCGCACAAACACAAGCACATACAGTGTGTCGGACTACCCGGCGTCAAGCAGACAACACTGGCCACAAGTAGTCCACCAAGGAGCGACCACGGCGTTCTGCACTGCCATGATGAAACCACCCTTTATAGGAGCAATCACCGTCTCACGATTCCCCTCTCTCAGGAGAACCCTAAAAATTCAACCCTCCCTAGGAAGGCTGTCCTATCTCTCAGGACGCTACCAGCTACGAGGCGCACATCCCACCGGCACTGGCCACCACAGGGTGCGCCTCCTCATGGCACCCTCTACACAGTGCTTAGGAAGGAGTCTCACACCTCCACACCCGACAACACCCGAGCCTCAGTGCTCACTGCGACAGCAGGAGTATCATACCTCCCCATCATGCCACGAAACTCCTCAACCAGCGGACCACAACCCTAGCCTCGAAACAATAGTCACGGAGTATCATACCTCTAAGACCCGACGAATCTCCGCCTCAAATATCTTAGCCCCCAACGCAAACAGAAAACACCGGAAAACTCTTTCCAAAACCACTTTCAAATCTGTACTCTTTTCTTTCCAAAACTTTCTTTTTTTGGGGAAAACCCTTTTTCAAAAACCATTAAATATCCTTTAAAGCTCAAGAAATATTGTGCTTAACAGTGGCACGAAAATCAATGGCTGAGAAACCATAAACAAAACAAAGCCTTGACAACTCTCCAGTCAGGCCCAGGCAAAAGCACCTTGGGAGCATCTGGGTCCACGAGCACTACGCTCAACCCATGACCACAACCCAAGAAAATACCAACAGCAAAGCAAACACAACTAGAACTCACACGCTCTGACGCCAAGTGTAAGACACCTACTGGCTCGTGTCCCTCTGAAACATAGCTAGATCAACTCAAACACCTAGAACAGTGCCACTGAATACTCCATTCAGTGCACCGCACACAAAACCACACAAAACCAAGACCTAGGGACACTATCATTATCCCTAAAGTCCAGTCTAAACCATCTGGGGAAAGAATCTACTATTTCAAAATCATTTCATCTTTTATTCAACCCATACCCCAAGTGAAATCTTGCTAATTCGTTTTTATGCAAACCCTAGACCATTCTAATGATTATCCTAATCATTTATGCCATTATGTTTATTCCCCCTAAGATTTATATATATATATATATATATATATACATATATACATATATATTAATCAAAGCATAAGATAACTTAATGCAGGATCAGGGCCTGAATCGACAGACCGAAATGGAATGGTCGACCAAATATGGGCTCAGGGCACCAGATCGGCAGACCGAAAAACCACTCAATCAACCGAAACTAGAAATTCTGTCATCACCCAAGACTCCCTAAACTGTAGACTGAATAAATTCGGTCGACCGAACCAGGGGTCGAGGGGACAATCCGCAATAAAAATGGCATACCGAAATAATTCAACATGCCGAACCAGGCGACTACAGGGTAACCCAAAATGGGACCCAAAGCCCAATCAAGCAAACCACTAGACCAAACCCAAAGCCCAATCAAGCAAACCACTAGACCAAACCATGCGAACAATATATCAAAATGAAGATCTCAACGAGATCTTCCAAACTAGAAAAAAAACATCAAAATCCATCAAACGGATCTCGAGAAAACCACAGAAAACACAAAGAGGACACTATTCACCCCCCAACAATAGATACGGCCATAAATGGCCCACGAAAGTACAATAAATTCTATAAAATTCACTACAATTACCAGCACATTAACATGCACCTATGGTTCAAATTTTGAATCAAAATAAAATCTACGGGGTGCATACCTCCACCGAAGATGCGGCGACGCGAGATGGATAGCGACGCTCCTCCTCCAGCCATGAGCTGCTCCACTCCTCCACATGACGACGGCGGCATAATGGCGGCTGCAACCTCCTCCTCACCACCATCTCCCTCTCTCTCTCACAATCCCTCTCTCCCTCCCATCTCCCCTCTCTCTCTTTACTCTCCCTCTCCCATGTGCGAGAGGAGAAGAAGAAGAAGGAGAAGAAGAAGAAGGGGGTGGGGGTGGGGCCTGGGGAAGGGAAAGAAGGAAAGGAGAGAAAGAAATGAATGGAAAGAGAAAGAAGGGAAGGAAAGAAAGGAAGCTGCAAGCACGAAACCAAACCATGTGACCTTCCACGTCCACGTGACTCGTGCCACTAGGGACCCACCACCAAACCTCCACAACCGAAGAGAAACCACAAAACTCCTACGAGAGCCAGCACAGTGCCCAAACCACACCATGCCAACAGGCCAAAAACCTGCAATCCAAGCATTAGACACCACTGAGAACGTGTCCGGCGTTAGTCATTGGGTCCCCCAAAGCCTAACAAGCCTTAATTCACCTTAATTATGTGGCCAAAGCACCACTCCAAAAATGTAGGTCGTTACAGTTGTTTTGCCTTTCTCCTTGTAGGATGCTTCCTTGTGGTCGTAAGGGCAAATCCCTTATTGAGGAATCGAGCCCCGAGAGGATGTAGGCAGATGTAAAGTGGTTTGTGCTGAAATTAGAAGTTTGGCACACAGGATCTCCCATCCTTTCGGCAAGAGTAGTGCTAATGAGCCGTCGGGTGACCCCTGGCTGAACCAGTTCACGAAACTTCATTCATCGTCGTTAAAAGGCATGGTTGGTGCTGAGGAGAGCAAGGCTTGGCTAGAGAAGGTGGTGAAGATGTTGGAAAGCATGGCGTGCCCAGAGGAGCATTAGGTGCAGTTGGCGACTTATCTGCTAGATGGTGAGGTAGATAGATAGTGGAAGTCTGTGAGGCGGCTGAAGATCCTAGACTCAGTCACTGCTAGCATCCAGTGGAAGGATTTCTAGGTGACCTTCTATGACAAGTATTTTCCCACTCATGTGAAGGAGTAGCATAGCCAAGAATTCCGGAGTCTAGAGTAGGGCACGATGTTGGTGCTCGAGTATGTGATTGAGTTCGCTCGACTGGATCGTTTCGCTCCTGCTAATGAGTCTGAGGTGGAACAGATGCAGAGATTTCTAGGCAACTTGAACCCAAGGCTACGGGTGAAGGTGATGGGATGTCAGTGCTAGACTGTGGAGGACATGGTTGAGATGGCTTATCGCTTCGAGGCAGAGCATCAAAAGTATTTAGAGAGTCATCCCAAAGGGAAGGGTAAGTCTTCTTTTACCTCCTAGTTCTCTTTCTCTTTTCCTCCGAGTGCTAGTAGTTCTGGTAGCCTTAAGAAGAAGCACAAGGGAAGGTCCAGTGTTTTCTCTGCAAGCTGGTGGAGTTTTCCTGGGGGTAGCTGATCTAGCATCAGTCAGATAGAGTCCAATGCTCTTGGTGGGAACAGTACTTCAACTGTGGTCAGGCGAGCCACATTGTTGCATATTGTCCTCATCCTCGGCAGCTTTCGGCCTCAATGGTGTGCTATAATTGTGGGAAGGCAGGACACGTTCAGAGATCCTATCAAGAACCACCGAAGAAGGCAAGAAGCACACCGCAACAGCCGACTAGGGGACAGGTGTTTACCATTACAGCACTAGATGCTGGATCTTTAGGAGATGTAGTTGAGGGTAGGGATGATTAGTTGGTTTTGTGACCCTCTATGTGACATCTACGCCTGATTACCATTTTCATTTATAAACCATGTAATTAATTGTAATATTGTATAATTGGTTTATTAATGGATAATCTGTTATTCCTTGGATGTGTAAGCTTGTGGTTGGATTTATGTGCACCTGCTTGTGATATGGGACCAATGTGGATTTCGATTAGAGGTTGCACAATCGTCTCGATTTACCTGCTCATTCCTTCCTTTTTTCTTTCTTTCTTTTTCTCTTTCTCTCACTCATGAGCTCACCACGCACCCGTCTTCTTCCCTTTCACCCTCCACCATCCCATGCCACCACCACCCAATGACCTATGCCTCGTCGTCACCTCCGATGCGATGGGTAGCTGGCGTGATGCCGGAGGAGGAGGGGATAAGAGAAGCAGAGGCGAGTGGAAGAAGGTGAGCTGCGATGCGAGGAGGAAGAGGGAGAGGAAGAACGACGTGCATGCAATCGAGAAGGAAGTGGGAGCTGCTCATGTGATTCGCCGATGGAGGAGGCTACCGGGGTGCGAGGAGGCTCACTGGAGTGCGGGGATGTTAGCTAGGGCGCCATCAGAGGTATGCGACCCTTGTCCCTCCCTCGTCTCGTTATTGTTTAGGTAATGAGTAAATAGCATGAAAATGATGAAAATTCATGTAAAATTGTAGAAAAATATGGAAAATGATGAGAATGACTTGTGTTGCATGAAATATAGATATCATGTGGTTAGGATAGGTGGAATTGAATGTGATTTGGGGGTGTAAGCTATAGTAGGCTTCACTGAGCTCTTCCCCTTTGTGACTTTTGTATCAATCACATAGTTGATGGATTGAGGAATGGTTTGAGGGGTTTCGAAGTAGACTCAAGGGGCTACGCCCCATGATTTTATGGTAATTTGTGATGTGTGTTTGGGGGGTCCAATCGAGACTCCCACATTGGGCGATATTCACTGCTTGGAAACAGGGTGTGCCCTGTCAGCAAGGAATTCAGTATGCCGTATTTATTCGGTATTCCGAAATTCTGACAGTTTAGTCCAGGATCACTGGTTTCGATAGACCAAAATCCCTCAGTCGACCGAACCAGGGAGTTTTGGTATACTGAAGAAGTTCAGTACACTGAATCAGGAGGTTTAGGTATACCGAACCTGAGATTCGGCATGTCGTTTTAGCCCTGGCCCTGATATGTGCAAATATGAATTTAAATAAATGATAAATGGTTTTAAAAGGTTTGTTGAACATATGTGAATGATGTTCTACCATGTGATGACATGGAGGAATGTGGAATGCAAATAAATAAATTTTGGTGTGGTTTTGGGTTTTGATCCCATAATTTAAAAAAAATAGATGATTTTGTGTGGTTTTGGGGTTTAGACCCTGTGAATGAACAAAATGGCTGATTATGTGTGGTTTTTGTGCATGAGACCCAATTTACGATTTTAAACATGGTTTTCATGATTTGAGTTGGGACCCTAGTGAAGGGTCAAGTGTTGCAGGGAGATAGAGTCCTGCAACGAAAAGAATGAGATGGAAATGGTTTTGATAGGAAAAGTTTAAAGAGTTTTGAAATGGAACACAAATAATGTGTTAAGGAACCAAGGGGTTTGGTGTCGACAATGTGGTAGGAGTATGAGGTTCCAATGAAACCAGTTGCCAGACACGATTGTGGTTGCCGAGCATGACACGGTGTAGGCTGAGCTTGGGTAGTGGTACCAAGTTGTTTGGGTTACCGAGGTCGTGATGGTGTAGGCTGAGCCTACGTTATTGAGCCTAGTTGTTCGGGTCACCGACGGTGTAGGCTGAGCCTGGGTCATTGTACCGAGTTGTTTGAGTCACCGATAGGGCATCAGACAAAGACGTATCCTCTTGCATACATGAAAAAGAAAACTGAGGCCGGTTTGCTAGGGTGGTGGCATCCTACACGGGGAATTTCACCACGGCAGTGCTGGGAGGTAGGGGAAATGATGTCCACGCCTACTGCTTGTGTGCCTATTACCCTTGATCACGGCAACAACAGTAAAGAAAAGTGGAAATGAATAATGAAAAAAAGAAATGTGGTTTAACCAGGATTGGACTTATGAAATGGAATAATGACAATGTTTTAACCAATTACCAGCCAGTATTTATGATTTTGTTTTGAGCCATAGAGGCATTGTGTTTTTGGCTGGATCTGGTCAGAAATGTGAATTTGAAAATGTGATTTTGGGAAGAAATCCCAAGTATTGAAAAGGATATGTTTTGGAAAATGAATTCCAAAGGTTTTAAAAGAAAATGGAAAATGTGTGTTTCTGAAAGAGAATGTGGTTTTGGAATAAATTTTCAAATATTTTGAAATGCAAAGAAAATGGGTTTTGAAAAGAGTTGGGACTTGGGTTCAGGATCCCAAGTGATTTCAAACAGAATAAAAGTGAATGAGGTTTCAAATAAAAAGGAAAACTGGATTTCCAAAAAAAACCAACTTTGAAAATTAAAAGCTGAGTTTTACCAATTTTACAGAGATTTCTGTGGTTTTGTATGTTGGCGCGTACTGGGAGACTTAGATGTCACTCACGCGTGCTTGTTTGGTTTTCAGGTGTAGATTGGTTGTAGTCGAGTTCCGGTGCAGGAGTCAGAGTTTCTAGCCACACATTGGAATCCTAAAGGTGAACCTTAGTGACAGTTATTTAATGTTTCTGTAATTAGTGTGATTATGCTTTTGATACTGTAATTTGGTAGCATGCTAGGGATCGGTGCGTTACAGAGTGGTATCAGAGCTAAGTTTACACCTAGTACACAGGCTTGGTGATGTTCGGTCTAGTGGCTTCCTAGGACTGCACGTTAGAGAGTCGTGCACCTGAATTGTTGATTGTTGTGCTGGCAGGAAGATGTCTTGCCGAGGCTGCAGTCGTGGCAAGGCACCTATATCCATCTCCGAGACGGGAGAGGGTAGTGCATGTAGGGGGATGAGACGAGAATTTGGCGAGATGATGCGGGGTTTCACCCAATCCTTTGGCAGTACTAGCAAGGATGAGGCGAAGGGAGACCCGTGGATCAAGTAGTTCTGCCAACTAGGCGTGCCGATGGGTGTGGCACACCAAAGGAGTGTGAGACTTGGTTCCTGGTGGTGGAGAAGATCCTAGAGGAGATTGAGTGTCTAGTAGAGAAGTTGGTCTAGATCGCAGCATTCCAGCTCAAGGGTGCTCCAGATCAGTGGTCGAGGACAGTGTGCCGCACCAAGTTTCAAAATGCGGACTTGCTGATGATTTATTGGGAAGAGTTTCGAGAGGTATTCTATGAGAGGTTTTTCCCTAAGCATGAGAGGATTAAGCTGGACAAGGATTTCAGGAACCTGATGCAGGGTAGTCTGTCTGTGGCTGAGTATGAGTCATCCTTCCGTTGGTTAGAGTAGTTCTCTCAAGCTGCAATTTATGAGAAGAACAGAGCCAAGGTGTTTGTGGAAGGACTAAACCCTGTGTTGAGATCTAGAGTTACTGGCTTCAGATGCCAGACCTTAGTGGATGTTGTTGAGCTTGAAAGCCGCTATGAGGATGATCGTAGGCTGTTCCAGGAGGAGTATCCGAAGATGGTAAAGGGGAGAAAGTCTATCTCTCGACCTTCTGTTTCTCGACCCTTCGTTTCTCAACCGTCACTGATAGGAGTGCTAAGTTCTGGGAGTTCTGGTAGCTTTGAAAATAATCGGAAGCAACGACCTACGTATGGTAGAGAAGAGAGTATGGGTTTCAGCCATGCCGGGTCTAGTAGTGGCCCACAGATGGGACCATGCCATGTCTGTGGCAAGAAGGGGCATGTAGTGGCGCTGTCTTGGCATAGGTGGAGGAATTTAGACAGTGTAGTCTGCTACAACTGTGGGAAGTGCAGACATTACCAGAAGGACTGTCCCAATCGGCCTAAGCCAGCCCGAGATGCACCTCATCAACCTACCAAGGGGAGAGTGTTCTCCATTGCAACCCCTGATGTTGGTCCATCTGGAGATGTGGTAGAAGGTGAGAACTAGCATGGCTGTATTTGATAAGTCCTGTCCGGTAATAATAGATCCAATGTGTAATTGACACTATTTCTTATTATGATGATGATGATGGATATGGTGTGTTGATTATGGGATCTTTTCTTATGGCTGATCGGATGGCCTGAGTCTTGTTCGACTCTGGGAGTTCATTCTCTTTTGTATCTGAGTCATTTGCCCTCGAGATCGGGACTAGGCCAGTTGGCATTCCACCTAGACGTAGTTACTCCATTGGGAGAACACAGTGTAGCATGGAGATATTTGAGACCGATTGATATTCAGCTGGGGGACAAGAATTTTCAGGCCAGCATGATCTTGATGTACATGCAGGATTATGATGTTATCTTGGGAATGGATTGGTTGGCACAACATTTAGTTGTGATAGATTGTGCCAAGAAAAGAGTTTTGGTGGAGTGTCCAGGCCAAGGCTGGTGTATGGTACAGGGCACCAGACTAGGTGAGCCCAGGAAAGTGATTTTTGCTCTCAAGGCCTATCATCATCTGGCGAGAGGCAGTGTCGGCTATTTGGCCTGTGTGACAGTTTCTACTTCGCCTGTGGTCAGGATTCAGGACCTGTCGGTGGTGAGGGAATATCCTGATGTTTTTCCAAAGTAATTGCTTGGAATGCCACTGTATAGGGTAATGGAGTTTGTGATTGATCTGGTGCCGGGATCAGGTCCTATTTCCAAGGCTCCGTACAGGATGGCACCTGTTGAGTTGAGAGAGCTCCGGAGTCAGTTGCAAGAGCTGATGGATAAGGGATTCATTCATCCCAGTGTTTCGCCATGGGGAGCACCGGTTTTGTTTGTGAAGAAGAAGGATGGTTCTCTTCGGCTATGTATAGATTATCGAATGTTGAACCAGATCACTGTCAAGAACAAGTATCCCCTGCCTAGGATCGATGATTTGTTTGACTAGTTGTAGGGAGAATCGGTGTTTTCCAAGATAGATTTGAGATCTAGATACCATTAGTTGAGGATTAGTGAACTAGATGTACAGAAGACAGCCTTTCGCACCCGTTATAGGCATTATGAGTTTTTGGTTATGCCATTCGGGTTGACGAATGCTCCGGCTACCTTTATGGACTTGATGAATTGGGTGTTCAGGCCCTATTTGGACCAATTTGTGGTCATCATTGTGGATGATGTTTTGGTGTATTCTCTGGATTTTCAGACCCACCAGAGGCACTTGATGATCATACTAGAGACACTAAGGCAACATCAGCTTTATGCCAAGTTCTCCAAGTGCGAGTTTTGGCTGGAAGAGGTGTCTTTCCTTGGTCATATTATTTCGAGAGAAGGCATCAAGGTAGATCAAGCCAAGGTGGAGGCTGTGAGCGGTTGGGCGAGACCGAAGACAGTAATTGAGATTAGAAGTTTTCTTGGCCTGGTAGGATATTATAGGAGATTCATTCAGGATTTCTCCAAGTTGCTGCACCATTGACTAGACTGACTAGGAAGCAAGTGCACTTTGCCTGGGATTGGCAGTGCAAGGTGTGCTTCAATGAGTTGAAGGCCCGTCTCCTATCAGCCCTAGTTTTGACTTTGTGCTTTGGAAGTGGCAGTTTTACAGTCTACAGTGACGCCTGTGGAACTGGTTTGGGGTGTGTGCTGATGCATCATGGTAGGGTGGTGGCGTATGCCTTGTGCCAGTTGAAAGATCATGAGAAGAATTATCCCACCCATGATTTAGAGATGGTAGCTATGGTGTTCGCCTTGAAGATTTGGAGGCATTATCTATATGGCGAACAGTTTGAAGTGTACACAAATCACAAGAGTCTGAAGTACATCTTACTCAGAAGGATTTGAACCTGAGATAGAGGCGCTGGGTGGAGTATATTAAGGATTATGGTTTAGTTTGTCCTACCACCCAGGGAAGGAAAATGTGGTTGTAGATGCTCTGAGCAGATGCACTCATGTCATGGCTAGTCTGATGATCCATGAATGGATGTTGTTAGAGCAACTAGTGGAGTGCAGGCCATGGAGACAATGTCAGAAACTCGCTAGAGTAGTGCTGGCTAATTTGTCTGTTCGCCCGAGGATGAACAAGGCGATTGTCAGAGCTCAGCAACATGATTCTTTTGTGTCAGATATCTAGAGGAAGCTGGAAGCTAGCACTGCCCTCAATTTTCAGTTGGGGTAGACGATGCGTTGAGGTACAACTTGAGATTTTATGTGCCTCAAATAGAGGAAATCAAGAATAGTTGTTGGATGAAGCCCACTGCTCTAGATACACTATTCACCTAGGAAGCACCAAGATTTATAAAGACCTGAAGAGGAATTTTTGGTGGCCTGGGATGAAGAGAGAGACTGTTGAGTATGTGGCGAAGTGTGCAACCTGCCAGATGGTGAAAATAGAGCACCAGAAGCGCAGAGGGACTTTGCAGCCTCTGGACGATCTAGTGTGGAAATGGGAAAATGTGTCGATGGACTTTGTGACGGGTTTGCCACGAACTCGAAGAAAGAATGATACTGTGTGGGTGATAGTAGATCGCCTTACAAAATCGGCACATTTCTTGCAAATGAGGGTGAATCTTCCTTTAGCAAAACTGGTAGTGTTGTATGTGGTTGAGATTGTGAGATTGCATGGTGTCCTAGTGTCTATTGTGTCTGACAGAGACACGAGATTTACATCGAGATTCTGGGGAGCTTTGTAGGATGCTTTTGGCACAGTGCTGAATTTTAGTACGACCTTCCACCCCTAGACGTATGGTCGGACAGAGAGGACCATCCAGACACTAGAGGACATGCTGAGGGCCTGCGGCTTGGACTATGGTAGTAGCTGGGAGGATCATTTACCTCTGATTGAGTTCGCATATAATAACAGTTACCACACTGGTATTGGTATGGCACCATACGAGGCATTTTATGGCGACCCTGCAGGACACTCACTTGCTGGACTGAGGTGGGTGAGAGACAGTTAGTTGGGCTCGAGATCGTACAATAGTACGAGGGCAATGGTGATCTGATCAGGAAGAGGTTGTTGTCTGCCAAGAGCCGGCAGAAGAGCTATGCCGATAGGAGGCAAGGACCTCTAGAATTCAAGGTGGGAGACTTCATTTTCCTAAATGTGTCACCAACCAATGGTGTGATGTGGTTTGGTAAGAGAGGCAAGTTGAGCCCAAGATATATCAAACCATACCAGATTACCAAGAGGGTTTGGGAGGTAGCATACAGACTAGATCTGCCTCCAGAGTGGTGGGTGTATACAACACCTTCAATGTATCTATGTTGACGAAGTGTTTGGCCGATGCGTCCCTGGTGATACCAGTGTAGCCAGAGGAGCTGCGGGAGGACATGTCTTTGATTGAAAATGCAATTCAGATACTGGATAGGAAAGGGCTAGTCCTCAGGAATAATGTGATTCCATTGGTGTTAGTTTAGTGGCAACACTATGGTACAGAGGAGGCTACCTTGGAGCCCGAGATGGACATCCAGAGATAGTACCCCTACTTGTTTTATTAGAGTTGAATTTCGAGGACGAAATTCTTTCAAGGTGGTAGGATGTGACATTTGGGCCTGATTATCGATTTTCATTTATAAACCATGTAATTAATTACAATATTGTATAAATGGGTTATTAATAGATAATCTGTTATTCCATGCATGTGTGAGCTTGTGGTTAGCTTTCTATACACCTGCTTGTGATTTGGGACTAATGTGGAGTCTGGTATGAGGATGCACAGTCACCTCGATTTACGTGCCTATTCCTTCCTCTTTTCTTTCTTTCTTTTTCTCCTTCTCTCACTCACGAGCTCACCACACACCCGTCTTCTTCCCCTTCACCCACCACCAGCCCGTGCAACCACCACCGAAAGACCCGTTCCTCACCGTCACCTTCGACGCGATGGGTGGCTGGCGTGATGTAGGAGGAGGAAGGGATAAGAGAGGCAGGGGCGAGTGGAAGAATGTGAGCTGCGTTGCGAGGAGGAAGAGGGTGAGGAAGAACGACGTGCGCGCAACCGAGAAGGATGTGGGAGCTGCTCGTGTGATCTGCTGGTGGAGGAGGCTTCGCCGAGGCACAAGGAGGCTCGCTGGAGTGCGGGGAGGTTCGCTGGGGCACCATCAGATGTACGCGACCCCTATCCCTCCCTTGTCTCGTTATTGTTTGGGTAATGAGTAAATAGCATGAAAATGACGAAAATGCATGTAAAATTGTAGAAAATTAAGGAAAATGGTGAGAATGAGTTGTGTTGCATGAAATATAGATATCATGCAGTTAGGATGAGGATGAGGATATGTGGAATTGAATGTGATTTGGGGGTGTAATCTATAGTAGGCTTCACTGAGCTCTTCTCCTTTGTGACTTTCGTATGAATGACATAGTTGATAGATTGAGGAATGGTTTGAGGGGTTTTGAAGTAGACTCAAGGGTCTACACCCCATGATTTTATGGTAATTTGTGATGTTGGGCGATTTCCGCCACCTAGAATAGGGTGTGCCCTGTCTAGAAGGAATTCAGTATGACGAATTTATTTAATATGCCGAAATCCTGACAGATTAGGCCAGGATCGCTGGTTTCGGTAGACCGAAATCTCTCGAACTACATCTAGTGCACCTGCTTGGTGATGTCGGGTCTAGTGGCTCCCTAGGACTACATGTGACACCCGTAAAATTCATTTTGTAATTATTTACATTTTATGAATTTTATTCTTTGACTGGTATTACTATTCTGAGGCCCGTTGTACGGTTTTGTGCTTTTAGGCTTGGGCCTTGTGGGTAGGCTTCAATTTGCGTGTCCATGTGCATGGTTGTCACTATGCATTATGGCACTATGCGTGTGGGGCCCAGGTGTGGGGTCTGTGTGGGGACACATGCCATGGGCCGGTTGCTGTGGCTAGTTGTTGGACTGAGTGGCCGGTGTGCTCATGCGGTGTGCTGGTGGCTGAGACGTGTAGGTGAGCACGCTCCCAGCTACTGCGTGCGCAGGCTTTATAAGCCGCACCACACTCCTCCACCGCTCGTCGCCATCTTCTCAATCTTTCTTCTTCTTTTCAGCTCCTCCTTGGGCACATTCCCCTTCTTCCCCACCCTCCTTACCCTTCCCCTTCTTCCCCACCCTCCTTACCCTTCCACTTCCTCCGCACTCCCCCTTGTGCACCCCCTTCTCCTTTCCCCCATCCTCCCTTGCCTCCTCTATTCCCTTCTTCCGCGCAACAATGGAGAGAGAGGGAGAGAGGGAGGGAGAGAAGCAGAGGCACTATGGTGGCTCGTGGTGGTGTGTGGTGCTCGAGTCGAGTGCTCCCATGGTTGTGCTATGGCTGTGGTCGTGCGTGGTAGCTAAAATTCGCCGAAGTCAGCTAGAGATGGCCAAGGTCATTTTAGGTACATATTCCCATTTTAATGTGTAGAAATCATGTAAAATGGTAGAAATTACTAGGATGCATGCAATCTAGGCTAAGTTTAATGTTTTAGAATTTTTGAGAATTTATTGTGGCATTTATGGATATTTATGGTGGTTGGTGTGTTTTAGGTCATTTTGACCCTTCTACCGTTGAGATTTTATATCTAGATGCATGGTGAATGAATTTTTGTTTTGTTTGGGTAGATTTGGAGTAGACTCGAGGATCTACATCTTATGTTTTATGCAAGATTTTTGGTACATATTTTGGAGTTTTGATCGGAGGTCCCAGTTGGGGTGATTTTAGACTATAGGGTTTGGGCCGTTTTCTTGTTTTTCACAGAATTCGGCATACCGAACAATTTTTTTATTCTGTTTTATGTCAAGTTAGGTCCTCTGGTCAAAATTCGATTGTTCGATTTTAGATGGTCACTTGAATTAGGAGATTTCGGTCGACCAAACCAGTTTTTGGTATACCGAATTTGGCTTGAGTGTTGACCGTTGACCTGATTCGGTGGATCGATCCAGATTGGTCTACCAAACTTGGGATATTAGGCATACTGGACCTATTATTCAGCATGCCTAATCTAGGCCAAAATAAGATTATAAAATGTGTTTTTCGAGGGCTTTCTGGATTGCTGTGTTTTGTTCCATTGAGAGGGACTGTGGGTCGTCAGTGGTGGTCTCTTGGGACCCTTGATGCGCCATTTTGCCAAGGTTTTGGAAGAATTTTCAAAGATATGAAAAATGGTTATGGAAATGGATTTCAAGGAAATAATTGGCCTATTTTGGAAAATGTTTTCCTAGTTTTCTGTGTGCAGGCCGAGATAGTGTGAGACCGTGTCGTCGTGACTAGGGAATGTGAAGGCATTCTCGGGTGGTCGGGTGCGACTCCTTGGTTAAGGTCGGGGGCCAAGATACCTGACGTTGAGGGGCATCGGGTCCTTGAGGTATGGGACTCCTTGACTGTCGTCTTGAGGCTAAGATTGTGGTTTGCGGGTTGAGGTGTCTTGTGGCATGACAGCGAGGTATAATACTTCTGCTGTCGCTGTGAGCACTAAGGCTCGGGTGTTGTCGAGTGTGGAGGTATGACACTCCCTCCTGAGCACCGTGTGTGGAGGACACCGTGAGAAGGTGTAACTTATGATGACCAGTGTGGGTGGGACACATGCCCCGTAGCTGGTAGTGTCCTGAGAGATAGGACAGCTTTCCCAAGGAAGGGTTGGCTTTGTAATGGTTCTCCAAGTGGGAGAATCGTGGGACGGTAGTTGGCTCCTGCACAGGGTGGCACACTGTGGTAGTGTGGAACGCCATAGTCGCTCCTCGGTGGGCTGCATGTGGCCAGAGTTAGGTTGTCTAGCATCAGGCTTCTCGACTCACTATGTGTGGTTTTGGCCATTGAGGGCCTTTGCTTGTGGCTTTGGGCTGGTAGAGCCCTAGTTGTGGTTTTGGCTAGTGTGCGCCTGGTTTGTGAGGTTTTGGGAAAATGGCTTGTGAAATTTAAAAGGAAAATTGATTATAGTTTTGTTTTCCATAGATTTTGTGGGGTGCGTACTAGGTGACTTTTGTCACTCATACGTTTTTCCTTATGTTTTTGGTTTGCTAGTGTAGGCATGTAGAGAGTTAGCGTAGTGCATATAGTTTAAAGACTCCTAGTCGTACACACATGTTCCTAGTAGTAAGATATTTACTATTTGGCTTTAATTTTCCTGTAATTTAATTTGTTTTAAATTATTGTGGAAATGAGGGGCGTTACACTGCACAATAGAGAGTGGTGCACCTGAATTTCGGTTGTTGTGTTTTTGTCGTGTTGGTAGGAAGATGTCTCACCGTGGTTGTAGCCATTGTATGGCCCCAGTGCCCGACTTCGAGACGAGAGAGGGCAGTGCATGGTGGGGTATGAGACAAGAGTTCGACGAGATGATGTGGGGTTTCGCCCAGTCCTTCAACAGTAGCATCAGGGATGAGGCGAAGGAAGACGTATGGGTTAAGTAGTTTGACCAACTTGGCGCACTGACTTTTAATGGGCACGACACACCGGAAGAGTGTGTAGCATGGTTCCTAGAGGTGGAGAAGATTATTGAGGTGATCGAGTGTCCAACAGAGAAGTGGGTCGGGATCACAGAGTTTCAGCTCAAGGATGCTGTGGATCAGTGGTGGAGGGCCGTGTGCTGCACCAAATTCCCAAATGCAGACCTATTGATGATCTCTTGGGAGGAGTTCTGAGAAGCTTTCTATGAGTGGTTATTCCCTAAGCACAAGGGGGATAAGCTGGAATGAGAATTCCAGAACCTAAAGTAAGGGAGTCAGACTATGTCTAAGTATGAGTCGTCCTTCTTTTGGGTAGAGCTGTTTTCTCAGGCTGTAGTTTCTGAGAAGAATAGAGCCAAGAAATTCATGGAGGGACTCGATCCTGTGCTGAGATCTAGAGTTATTGGCTTCAGATGCCAGACTTTAGCCAATGCTGTTGAGCTTGCAAGCCGCTATGAGGATGATCGTAGGTTGTTCCAGGAAGAGTATCCTAAGAAGGAAAAGGGGAAAAAGTTTGTCTCTCGATCTTCCATCTCCCGACCCTTTGTTTCTCAACCATCAGTGACTAGAACACCAAGTTCTGGGAGTCCGGGTAGCTCTTGGAAGAAGTGGAAGGAGTGGCCTACATCTGGTAGAGAAGAGAGTGTGGATTTCAGTTATGTGGGATCCAGCAATGGTCTAAAGGTGGGACCGTGCCACATCTGTGGTAAGAAAAGGTACATAGCATTGTAGTGTTGGCATAGGCAATGGAGCTTAGATAGTGCAGTATGCTACTATTGTGGGAAGTCCGGGCACTATCAGAAGGACTGTCTCTGTAAGCCAAAGCCAGTAGGAGAGGCGCCATGTCATGCTACCATGGGGAGAGTGTTCTCCATTGCTGCCCCAGATGCTGGTCCATCTAGAGATGTGGTAGAAGGTAAAAACTAGTATGGGTGTATGAGTTAGATCCTGTTCTTGTAATAATGGATCCTATAAGTGATCAACACTATCTTTTATTATGATTATGATTATGGTTATGGTGTGTTGATGATAGGACCATTTCTTGTGGCTGATAGGATGGCCTTAGTCTTGTTCGACTCTAGGAGTTCATTTTCTTTTGTCTTCGAGTGATTTACTTGTGAAATCGGGACTAGGCCAACAAGATTAGCATCCCACTTGGATGTAGTCACTCTATTGGTGGAACATAGTCTAGATAGGAGGTATTTGTGATCAGTTGATATTCAGCTAGGGGATAGGAACTTTCAAGCTAGTTTGATTCTGATGGACATGCAGGATTATGATGTTATCCTAGGAATGGACTGGCTGGCATAGCATTTAATCATGATAGATTGTGCGAAGAAAAGATTTCTGGCAAAGTGTCTAGGGCAAGGTTGGTGTGTAGTACAAGGCAACAGACTAGATGAGCCTAGAAAAGTGATTTCTGTTATTAAGGTCTATCATCATTTGGCAAGAGGTAATGTGGGCTATTTGGCCTGTGTGACAATTTCTACTTCACTTGTGATTGAAATTCAGGATTTGTCGGCGGTATAGGAATATCTTGATGTTTTTCCTGAGGAATTGCCTAGAATGCCATAGTACATGGAAGTGGAGTTTGTGATTGATTTGGTGTCAGGATCATGTCCTATTTCCAAAGCTCCATACAAGATGGCACCTACTGAATTGAGAGAGCTCCCAAATCAGCTATAGGAATTGATGGATAAGGGATTAATTCGTCCCAATGTTTCACCATGGGGAGCACCTGTCTTGTTTGTGAAAATGAAGGATGGTTCATTGTAACGACCCAGGCTTTAGGAGTGGTGCTTGGCCAGATAATTAAGGTGAAATTCAAGCGCATTAGGTTGGGGTCCCAATGGCTAACGTAGGACACGTTCTTAGTGGTGTCCGACGCTTGGATTGTGGGTTTCTGGCCTTTTGCTATGGTGTAGTTTAGGCACTGTGCTGGCCCTCTTAAGAGTTTTGTGGTTTCTCTTTGGCCGTGGTAGTCTGGTGGCGTGTCCCTGGTGGCACGAGTCACGTGGACGTGGAACGTCGCGTGGTTTGGTTTCGTGCTTACGGCTTCCTTTCTTTCCTTCCCTTCTTTCTCTTTCCTTTGCTTTCTTTCTTTCCCTTCCCCAGGCCCCACCCCCACCCCTTCTTCTTCTTCTTCTTCTCCTCTCGCGTGTAGGAGAGGGAGAGTAGGAGAGAGAGGGGAGGATTGAGGAAGAGAGGGATTGTGAGAGAGAGAGAGGGGGATGGTGGAGAGTAGGAGAGATTTTATTTTGATTTCAAATTTGTACCATTGGTGCTTGTTAGTGTGCTGGTAATTGTAGTAAATTTTATAAAATTGTTTGTGCATTTGTGGGCCATTTATGGCCTTATTTATGGTTGGGGGTGAATAGTGTCCCCTTTATGTTTTCTATGGTTTTCTTGAGATCCACTTGATGGATCTCAGTGTTGTTTGTCGGGTTTGGAAGATCTTGATATATTGTTTGCATGATTTGGATTGGTGGTTTGCAAGATTGGGCTTTGGGTCCCATTTTGGTTGCCCTGCAGTCACCTGGTTCGGCATGCCAAATTATTTCGGTATGCCGTTTTATTGTAGATTTTCCCCTCGACCATTGGTTTGGTCGACCGAATTCTTGGAGTCTTGGGTATTGATAAAGTTTCTGGTTTGGTCGACCGAACGTTTTCGGTCTGCCGAATCAAGGATTTTTGGTCAACTATTCTATTTCGATCTACCGATTCAGGCCCTGATCCTGCATTAAGTAATTTTATATTTTGATTGATATATATATATATATATATATATATATAGGGAAAAGTTCAGTTAAGGACATGTCCTCATTTTAGCATTTTAAGGACAACTCCAAAAATACATATTAAGGATTCAAATTCAAAATCCATTCCATTATTCTTGATGCACTTCATTTAGATTAGATATAAACAAAAATTCAAGACATTTCAAAAAATTTAGTTTATAGATCTTGTAAATGACAAATTCAATGGTTTTAAAACAATAATTACTAGATATCTAAGTTGTAAGCTTCAAAGTCAAAATGTAATCAATTGATTTTAATCTAAATCATCTAGATCTGATGCACACAAAAAATTGCATCATTT